>BLBF01000077.1:2274745-2333993 GCA_015471245.1 Laticauda colubrina | reverse complement strand
GTGAGGAGGGATGAAGGAAGGAGAGGAAGAAGAAGGAAGGAGAGAGGACGGAAGAAAGAAGGAGGAAGAGAGGGAGGAAGAACAGAAGGAAGGAGGGAAGATGGGAGAGAAAGAAGGAGGAAGGAAGGAGGAAGGAGAGAACGAGGGAGGGGAAGGGAGAAGAGTAGGAAAGGAGGAAGAAGGGAGAGAAAGGAAGGAGAGTAATGGAAGGAAGAAAAAGGAGAGAGGAAGAGGAGGAGGGGGAAGGAAGGAAGGAGAGAAAGGACAAAAGAAGAAAAGAGGGAGGGAGAGAGGGAGGAAGAAGAGAAAGAGGGAGGCAGGTAGGGAAGAAGGAAGCCGCGCCCTCGCCCATCTGCCCAGCTCTGGGCTGCCTGTTGCTGGAGGCTCCGGGCGGCGCCTTGTGCTTCTTCCTCGTCTCCGCGCAGCCAATTCTTGGCTGGCCGAGGGAAAGAGCCGCCGTGCCCCCGGAGAGGCATCACCCGCACTGGGCTTCTCACGGAAGGAGCCCCCCATCCGCCGGCAGCCCAGGCTGCCGATGCCGCCACCACCCTGGTGCTGGGCTGGTTGGCCGTTCTGGAGCGCCCTTTAGCCAACCGAGTGGGACCTTGGTCAGAAATGGTGTAGGGTCTCCCGCTTGGGCGGGGGTGGGTTTTGGACTAGATGGCCTTCAGGGTCCCTTCCAACTCTGATTATCTGTTATTTGGAGCTTGGAAGTGGTGAGGGTCTGCACACACACCCCTCCACAAAGCAGGATCCTTGGGGGAGAGCCCCCTTTTGCAGTCCAGACCCCCGCTCTCTCTCCCCTCCTCCTTCTTCTCTTCTTTGGAGGAAGCCAAATCCTGGCTTGATCCTGGCTTTACATTATTGTGGGTGTGCGGCGCTTAGGTCAAAACCAGGGTGGATCCTTGGGATGAAATGAGATTTAGGTGGGATTTAATAGGATTTCAGTGCTGATATCCCGCAGGATGAGAAAAAAGACAAGGTCATGCAGATTTAACAAATAATACTGGTCTTTATTTAGGAAGCTGATGCTTGGTTTCTGATTTAGAAAGGGGGTTTCACTTTTTTCTAATGTGCCCAGGAACCAGGGATCCAAACTATGAATGTGAATATTCTAACAGATTAACAGTGTTGGAAGGGACTTGTAAGTCATCTAGTCCAACCCTCTGCCCAAGTGAAGGTGTTTTTCCCCCCTCTGCATTTGCTTCATTTGATGTGAAAATGTTGACTGGCAATTGCCAGTATTTGTAGAATCTGTGGCCAAAAAGTAGGCTTTAGAATTTGCAGGTCAACTGGTTGGGACAGATTTAAGCCATATCAGTGGAAGTGCTGGGGTGCAAAATAGAGAATGTAGGTTCTGGGCAGAAATTTGGGTTGTAATAAACTTTTCCTTTAAAAAAAAAAAACCATAAACACAAGGTTGTATTTCTCCTTTATTTAGCCTTTGTGGAGGGTAAATTTTTGCAGTATTTTTCCATTATTTGTTTCACTGTAATTTCTTTGTTTGCTTTGCACTCAAGAGTTCATGAGAGTCCAACAGCTTACAAGTTTAATAAATTTTTGTTATGGTTTCCAGGAAAGTTGGGGGAAAAAACAGAACTGCCTCCTGGAAATGCACTGATCTGAATATTGGTTCTTGATTTGGTTCTCTCTCTCTCTCTCTCTCTTTGTCTTTGTCTTTCTCTGTCCTCTCTCTTTCTTTGTCTTTGTGTGTCTGTCTCTCTCTCCCTCCCTGTCTCCCTCTTTCCATATATATAGGATTAGGTAATGGAAAATTAGGAGCAAAGGAGTCCTTTCTGCCATGGGGGAAAACCAAGCACTTGACTTTTTCAACAGTTGTCATTGATATTGGGTAGTGATAAATAAACTGGAGTTTGAAGTGAGAATAGTGTTCCTGCTGCTTTGATGCGTGGCCCAAGTAGGGCACCAGGTTGCTGACAGGTTTTGCCTCCCGTCTGCTTTTAAAAGGTTTATTTATTTTAGAAATGGAAGCTCACACCCTGCAAAGCAAATTTGAGCCCAGAGGGCGACTTAACTGCGAAAAAAGCAAACGCCATTTTAAGCTGCCTGGGGTGAGCAAAGCAGCCACAGCGTGAGAAGCTGTGATTCTCTGCTTGATCGATGGTTGTGCCTCCCCCTTGATTATTTTGTCCCCTTCTGGGCACTGAGTGTTGATCATATTGGACAAAGGGGAGCAGCCAAAGTGGAGAGGGATCCAGAAAGGCAGTCTGGAGCAAATGTCGCAGATCTTCCGAGAGCCAGGAAATATCCCTACCCGCCATGCACTCGAGGGTGTTCGGTGAAATTGTTTTGGCACCCTGGCTATTGCGGAGGCTTGTGATGGTGGTAAACTGGAAATCGTTGTCGTCGTGTGCAGTTCTGGCTCTTGCCTTCCTGAGACGGCATCCGGCAGGAGTTTGAAGTGGAAGACAGATCCCTTCCAAATGGGGGGATTCAGCAGCAACCTGGTGCCTGAATCGGGCCACACTTCAGAACAAACACTATCCTCATTTGAAACTCCAGGTGAATTATCACGACTAATAGCAATGGCAATTCTTGAGAAACTCAAATGCTGACTTTCTCCATTGCAGAAACAACCGGTTTACATTCCTAATTCTTTCTTTCTTTCTCTTCCTCCCTCCCTTTCCCTCTCCTCCCCCCCTCTCAGGAATAGATGGATAAACTATCAAACTTGTATGGCTGCCCATCTTACAAGAGGTGGGAGTGACTCCAGCCAGCATATAGCCAAAAAAATAAAACAAAGTCATTGACTAACAATTGGACAGTCTGTGCTGAAGTGTCATAATCCAAACACTTTTAGAGAAAGTGATTCAAGACCAGTTATTCAGTTCTCGGCAGTATTTCCAGAACTGTTCTTTTTATCAACTTTCCTTCAAATAGTAACCGTAATAATTTATTAAAAGGTAGGATCAAGCAGGATTTGTTAACATATAAAGCCCTGATAGAGAACAACCAAAATACGGAATAACAGGACAGTCATCCTTCCTTTCTTTTGGGGTAGAAATTGGGGTAGAATTGGATCCCTGATACAGTTTGCAAAGGAAATACAAGTGATTCGTCCAGATTTTATTTACCCAGTCTGCTCCCCTCCACCCAGAAAAAAAGAATTCAGGAGTGAGAGCAGAGAAGAACTTTAACTAAAAACTGCACATGGCATGGAATTTTTTTTTTAAGATTGCATTTTGACCTCTGTATTTTGTCACCATTTGTTAAGACTGGAAATGCAGAAATACAAATTAGCAGCTTGCAGAGCAAAATGCCACCATAATCCATAAGTATTCCTAGAAAATAAATTTGGAACTATGTTCCGAGCATTTGCCTAAAAACATCCTGATTGATCCCAAAGAAAAGACCAAGGAATGATCATTATAATTCACGTTTTGCCTTTTTGCACTGTAAATTGGAGGTGAGGTGAGCAGAATCTAGGACCACATTTCTTGATCTTGACAAAGATTTGTGGACTTCAACTCCATGCTGGCTGGGGAATTCTGGGAATTGAAGTCCGTGTCTTTAAATTGGCAAGATTGAGGAACACTGTACTACATTTAATTCCACCAAAAGGCTGAAGACATTTGAACCTTTACTGCTTTTTCCAAACCAAATGTTATCGAGGTTTGCTGCTTGAGTAGATGATAGAAACTGTAATTTTCTGCATTTTAGAGGTGCAAATCTGGTTTGAATCCCCCTACAAGCAAACTTTCTTTGAATGTGCAAATTTTCAGGTTATCCAGGGGTATTGCTTTTTTTAAAATACTGTGTAGATTATAATCTTAACCTACTGCAGAATAAAACATGTAAATTAAAATATTCTTAAGAAACTCCCAATTGTTGAAGAGGGGGTGTGGGTGTTTCATGTGTAATTTGGCAGATGTGCTTTGGAACAGTGGGAGCATTAATTCTGTCCCATCTGTCACTTATGAAAGCAGCTATCTCTGTTTTTACAGCTGTAGGAAGCAGTCTGCGATGTGGCTGCTTTAATGAGTCACCCAGAAATGCTAGGTTTATGCTTTCTTGCTTTTCAAAACATCGGTCACAAATTGATTCCAAAGCATCACACAATCCTAGAATAACATTAAAGTAATACACCTACCCAAGATTAGAGTAGAAGAAATTGAATTAAAACCCCTGAGAAAATACAAACTTTTTAGTGTCAAAATAATACCGATAATATGCAGATACAAAGCTGTAAAAACCAAAACCAGCTCTGTGAATTAAAATAGAATACACAGGGCAGCTGAAGTATTTGTATTAGATTTGATTTATACTCTGGCATTCCTGGTATGATAGGATCAGAGTCTGGTCTCATTTTAGTCATCTGGCAGCCATATCAATGAATTGTTATGCAACCATCTTAAGGGCAGGCCCATGTCTAATATATTAAACATCTGGCAGTTACCAGAACATGGATCGTGGAAAATATCCCGATTCTTTTATGTGCTACATCAGAGATTTCTAAACTTGGCAACTTTAATTCTGGGAGTTGAAGTCCACAAGTCTAAAAGTTGCCAAGTTTGGGGACCCCTGTGCTACATGCTAAAAACTGTTGGCTTTGGAGGGATGGGGAACTAAGGCCCCGGTTCTGCAAAGTAGATGGTTTTTTTAAAAAAAATAATAATAATAATAATTATACATGCCATTAGTTGTCAACCAAGATGGTCTCACGGGTGAGTTTATGGCCAGCAGCTTGGTAGAATCCACCAAGGTATCCAGCTGAGACGTGTTCTCAACAACCTCCCCTCCAGATGGACAAGTCATGATGCTCTCTTCTACCCATCTGGCAGAGTTTCTGTGGGTTGAAAGAAATCTCCCATCCCAAGAGGCCTGACCTCAGTGTGAGAGAGATCTCCTTAGCAGTGGTGGGGTTCAAGTTGTTTCACTACCGGTTTGGTGGGCGTGCTTTGCTTAATGCCAGTGCGCAGCTTTCCCCACACCAGCTGAGACCTGCAGCGGATAAAGGATAAAGAGGAGGATGAAGAAGAGAAAATTGCACAGCTGGGAAGGCCAATCCTGTGCTTTTCTCTTCATTTTCCTTTCAGCTTTCTCTCAGCTGAACCAGTTGCATACCACCACTGGTCCTTAGTCTATTGATGTCAGGCTCCCCAAATTAAAAAAAGATATACCGGTAGTCCTCGAATTAACAACAGTTCCTTTAGTGACTGTTCAAACTTAGAACGGCATTGAAAAAAGTGACTTGTGACTATTTTTTCACACTTACGACCATTGCAGTATCTCCATAGTCACATGATCAAAATTCAGACGCTTGGCAACTGACTCAAATTTATGACGGGATCAGGTGTTTCCCTTTTGTGACCTTCTTAGAAGCAAATTCAGTGGGAAACCAGAATCACTTAACTGTTACAACCTTAACAGGTTCAGTGATTCACGTAACAACTCTGGCACAAAAGGTAGCAAAATTCACGAAACCAATGTTTCACTTAGCAACAAAATTTTGCGCTCACTTATGGTCATAAGTCAAGGACTACCTATATATTATAATTTTTCCAAGCAGATTCCTTTGTTCTTCCTCACCTGTTGACAGAATCTTGCCAGACTAAAGCAAACCTACCATCCCAAAGGGACTTTTTTTTTTTACGAAAGGCAGCTTGGACTTTCCTTGTTTTGCTTGAAGACATTTTGCTTCTCATCGAAGAAGCTTCTTGGATGAGAAGCAAAATGTCTTCAAAACAAGAAAATCCAGCTGCTTTTTTAAAGTCAACCATGACGTGGGCGACTGAGATTCTCCAGAGACGTATGGGCCCCATTAAGCGTATACTCTGGGAACTGATAGGGAGGAGTCCTCTTCACCCTCTTTCCCCTAAAACAAGTTATCTGAACTGAATTGTCTTTTGCTCCTCTGGATTGCACTCAATCCCTCCTGGGAATCCAGACTGCCTTCCGTTACATTTGGGCATGAATAGGATTGGAAGAGACCTTTCTCAGGGGATCCTCCTTTCTTGGAGTGAATAACCCAATACAGTCCTGTCTTGCGTGTGGGACTCCAATCTAGCGCCTCCAAAAGTCTTATCCACCAACCTCTTGCATCTTATTCAAGCCAAAGAAATAGAGGTGTTGTAGGAGGACAGGAAATTGGTTTCTCCATTCCTCCACCCACCACTTCCCCCTGCAGCAAACATCTGAACAGCCTTTGGTACAATATATTAGCTACTAGCTCGATTCCTGTGCTTTGCTACAAAACTACGTGGTTGGGCTTAGTTTTTGGGAAGGAAAATAAGGAGGGGGGGGGAATCTGCCTCTGCCTACCAGCATCCATCGGTAGTCATCTGGCTAGCGTCCTGTCAGTGTGTGAGAGTTGAGGGCTGTTTGGAAACTGAAACAGTATTTGCTGTGTGAGCAAGAAGGAGACAACAAAGAGCCTGGAGCTGAGCTCAGCTGTTCTGGAGTAAAGCTGCTTGGTGCTGTGAAACTAAAATTGAAACTGAAACTCCCCTCCTCTGCTTGTGTTTTGCATTCGGAAGAGATTTCTTTTCAGGTGGGGAGGGAAAGTAGAACTCTGTAGCATTCAGAGCGTGCTAATAATAATAATATATGAAATACTAATGCTCTGATGGTTATTTCAAAAAATCCTGTCTTAGTGAGCCCCTAGAAGCCAAGAGGAGCATACGTACCAATTTTAATTTGTAGGCTTTACGGTTCTGGAGATTTTGTGATGAAGCATGAGTGGTATTTCACTTATATATATATCGATTTATTTATTTATTTTCTGCTTTCATTTTAGTCATTATTATAGGTAGCCCTTGACATACAGCCACAAGTGGGGCCAGAAAACTTACTGTGTGCAATTGTTGAATGAGGCATCACGTGACCACACACTCTAATTTATGACTTCCTTGCCACGTTTGTTGGTCATTGCGCGAGACATCACATGATACAATTTGTAACCTTTCCTGCAGGCTTCCCCATTGACTTGTTGGAGGCCACCTGGAAAAGGTGCAAATTGTGATCATGAGATCCCCAGATGCTGCAACTTTCGTAAATGCAGGCCAGTTTGTGAATGCCTGGATCACAATCACACAACTGGGAGGGGGGGGGGGTTGCAAGTATAACTTTGAGGATGAGTCATAAGCCACTTTGTCCAGCTCCGTCATAACTTCAAAATATCATTTCATATCAACAAATGGTTGTAAGTTGATGAGAACCTCTGATATTATATTATGATATGCTGTATAAGACAGGGAAAGGAGCAGCTTCGCGTGTGTCTCCTTCTTTTGTGGAAGAAGAAAGCAAGCCCATCGCTTTGGGCCAAACGTGCTTCTTATCTGGCATTCTCTTAGCTTAGCCAGATGCTTCTGGTAGCTTCATCAGGAAGCATGAAAGCAGCAGCTGGTTTCCAACCCAGCATCTGCTCCTTTGTGGTTTTGTGCTACGGCGACTTGCCTTGCGCGCAAACATTCCCTCGGGAGATGCCTTCCACCAAGCCAGTTGGTTTCTTCTGCATTCTCCAGTTATTCCAGGCAGGTCTTTACCGTAAGCAGGGCCAGCCTTCCCTGGACTAATGTGATGAGTGTTGCAGGCTGGCACATCTGGAAAGCAGGTTGGGGAAGGCTGCAGGAGACCTTTATCACTGTGAATGTCAGTTTGATAAAAGTATTGAGATACAGAAGCTTTGACTGTGGAGAACATCTTGAGAGCTTCATTAGGAGCGTGGACAAGATTTCTTTAATCCCAGGTTGAGTTTCCTTTTCTCCCAATTGCACAAAGAGAATATCATCATCTTCTTTTAATGACCCCATAATCCCTTGCAGGGTGGAATCTGGGCAACTGAATGGATCTTGCAGAGTATTTACTGACCGGATGCCCTTCCTGCACCAATGTGGAGTTTTGTTCACCAGATACATCCTCATTGCGCCCAGAGAGAGAAATATCTGTCTCTACCTAGGATTCAACTCACAGCCTCTTGATAGTGAGGCGAGAGCTCCGCCTCTGGGCCACCACACCATTCATTGCACAAAGACGACATCCGGTGGGGGAAATGATGTAATTGCTTGCTGTGGCCTGCATAGAGTCAGGGGCTGCTTGAAGAGGAAGAAGCAATTCTTGACCAGTGACTGCTCTTTGATTGAGGCCTCTTTCACTATGAACTCCTTTGCAACATTGCTGGATGGCGTTCTTCCCCAGCTTGGTCAAGGGGGCAACCTACACTCATGATTTCACTACTTTTGGAATGTTCTCTCAGGAGCACATAAGGGCGAAGCAAATTGGGGGCAGCTCTCTCCAAGAAGTAAAGCTTAAGACAGCGGTGGCTTACCTTTTGGAGCTCCTGTGCCAAAAATTCCATGCTTACCAGTGTGCATGCACTTGTGTTCCAGCACCCAAAATGCTGTGTGTGCCCCTCTCCCCATGCCCCCTGTGCATGCACACGCAATCCTTTCCACCCCCTTACCTGCACTGCGCCTCACAGCTGATTTTTTTCCCCAGTTGGTTTGAGGCCTTTCTCGGCCTCCCAGAGGCTTGGAAAAAGCCTCTGCAAGGCTTTTCAGGCCAAATAATAGGCCCGTTTCATCACTTCCTGTATACCGGAAGTGATGGAATGGGCATATGATTGATTCTGAAAAGCCTTGCAGAGGCTTTTTCCAACCCTCTGGGAGGCCGAAAAAGGCCTCAAACCAACTGGGGGAAAAAAATCAGCTGTGAGGCATGTACATGCGCAGTGAGGTAAGTTTGCCTGCAGCTCGCGTGCCAGCACAAATGGCTCTGCGTGCCACTTGTGGCACGCATGCCCTAGATTTTCCATCATGGGCTTAGGATATCACTAAGAATTTTTCAGGGATGGTTGCCACTCCGTGCTGACCTTCGAAAGTCCCCACCAAATTGGAGTGGGCCAGCAAGGAAGAATAGGTTCTCCTTACAGATCAGTCAGGTTAAGTACAAAATAGGTCGGGGTGGGATTCAAAAATCCCAGCAACTGGTTCGCTGCCCGGTTGCCGGGTGGCCGTGGCCATGGTGGGTGTGGCCTACTGGAACTTCTAGGAGGCTGTTTTTCACCTTCCCCAGGGTCCGGAGGCTTCCCTCGGGCCTCTGGGAGGGCGAAAACGGCCCTCCAAAAGCCAGAAACAGGCCCATTTCTGGACTTCCGGCACTTCCAGAAGGCCCGTTTCCCCTATACCAGAGCCTCTGGGTGGACCCTGGACTTACCTGCATCGAAAATGGGGTGCGTGGAGACTCCTGGGCAGGGCCAGCCAGTCTGTTCAAATAATGGTTCGGTGAAGCAGATGCAAATTTAACATCTGGTTCTCCTGAACCGGTCCAAACCGGTAGAATCCCAGCCCTGAAAAATAGGTCTTGGCAGTCAAAAAATGTCAAGATGGCAGTCTCAATTGACCCCTTTTTAGATGAATTCCAATGAATCAAACATTTATTCCAGACCCATCTCTCTACTACCATATCTCAGTCCTCCAAAATGGTTCTTCTTGATAGGTGGACTTACAGCCTTTGGGGAAAATTGTCTTCTAAGTAAATCTAAGAAAATATGTTCTATTCGTAGAAGTCATCTAATCTAGCTACTTTTCAGCCACCCCAAGCAACAGCCTGAATTTCTCCCAAAATTCTTCATCACCAAAGGGACATGAAGCATTGGAAGTTGCTTGAACTTGGCCAAAAGTACCCTATGCTTATTTTAAATCTTGAAGCTTGCCCCTGTTGCGGGTTGTGTGCCGTTTAAATAATCTGGATTTTAAAACAGTCTCTCCTAGTTCTTCAAACAGAAATAAACACAGTTGGTTGCTTTGCCAACGGCTGTGGAGGTTGTGAGATTTATTTATTATATGAAGTGACAATATGGCGGATTATAGGACAGATGGCATCGATTGGGGAGGCTTGTTCTGAAAGCAACAATTACCTTCAGTCTGACGTGAAATTGACATGCATTTAATTTCAGTGGAATAGAATAGAAAGCAAAATAGAGTGGAGTGGGATGAAATAGAATAGAAGAACAGAACAGAATAGAATGCAGAGCAGAATAAAACAGAATGGCACTCAGGATGGGGTGGAGTGGAAGAGAACAGTAGAACAGATCAGAGTAGAATAAAATGCAGAATGTGGGTAGGTGGAATGGAATGGAATAATATAACAATAGAATAGAACACAGCAAAGGAGAACAATGCAGAATGGGGTGGGGTGAAAGGGAACAGAACAGAATAGAACACAGAGCAGAAAACAGAACAGAACAACGCAGAATGGGATGGAGTGGGACAGAACAGAATATAATTCTTTATTGGCCAAGTGTGATTGGACGCACAAGGAATTCATCTCCAGTGCATAAGCTCTCAATGTACATAATATAATCATAAGACACCAATAGGGAAAGGCAGTAGAAAAGATGAGAAAGATAATAGTAATACAGCCCTACCACATGGGTAAATATCCTTAGACATAAGGCAGTATCGTAGTAATTAGGTGTTCAGGAGAGTGATGTCACGTGGTGGTGGTGGAAACCGTTTTTGTGTCGAGTTGTTTTGCAGTGGTTCTCAAATTTAAGAACATTTTTAGCTGGCCAATTTTTTTGTAAGTTTGGTCATAGAGAACACTCATTGTGGACTGATGCCCAGCTATTTTTTTGTGATCATGGGACAAACAAACCAGGGCTTCTTTCAAGCTCCCCTTGTTCCAAATGGTGGCATATTGAAACAAAATGCCCTATTCTGCCCCAAGAGCAGCTCAAACCTGGAGTGTTTTTTCCCACAAATTTGGAATATTTGAAACAGTCATAGGGAAATTTGCACCCCCTATGGTCTTATTTTAAACATTAACCAAATAGTTATGAAAGACTAATGCATATCATCCAACATATCCTCAATTTATAACCTTTCATTTAGTGACGGTTTGAAGTTATATCAGCACTGAAAAAAACACTGCTTCTCATATTTATGACCATTGCAGCATTCCCGTGGTCAAAATTCCCGTGGTCACGTGATCAAAATTCAGGTGCTTAGCAACTGACTCGTATTTATGACGGTTGCAGTGTCCTGGGGTCACATCTCCTTTTGTGACCTTCTGACAAGCAAAGTCAATGGGTAAACTAGATTCACTGCCTGAGTTACTAATTTAGAACTTATAGCAGACTATAGAAGGAACAGATCAGACATCCAGCCCTTGCTTATCCATGGAGACCGAGTGGAGCAAGTGGCCAGTTTTAAGTTTCTGGGTGTCACCCTAAAAGAGGACCTGACCTGGGGTTCCCACATTGCAGCCCTGGTCAAAAGAGCCCAGCAGAGATTATACTACCTGAGACTTCTCAGAAAACAACAGCTGAATGAGAAACTGCTGGTGACCTTCTACCTCTGCGTCATAGAGAGAATCCTAACTTATTGCACCACTGTATGGTTTGCCAACTGCACAGTGGCAGATAGGACAGCACTCCAGAGGGTGAACATCATTGCCCAGAGGATCATGGGTTGCCCTCTCCCCTCTTTGGAAAAGCTTTATAGCTCCCGCTGCCTTAAGAAAGTTCAAAACATCCTCAAAGATCCATCTCATCCTGGAAATCCTTTTTTTGAACTATTACCATCTGGCAGACGGTACAGGATAATAATAATAATAATAAGGACAAATAGGCTGAAAAACAGCTTCTATTGGTGTGGTCCCAGGGGTTTTCGGTTCAATGTGTGGAGGGTGAAAGATGTGTGTTTTTGTTTTATTTTCAATGTGCACTGAAGATGCTGTTTGATTTTGTTGTACAAGGTACAATGACAATAAAGTAAACTAAAGTAAACTAATTTAACAACTGCAATGATTTGCTTAAACAGCTGTGGCCAACAAAGATGGTGAAATGGGCAAAATCAAAAATGCATTGCTTTGCAGCAGAAATAGTGGTCATAACTTGAGGACTACCTGTATACAATTCCAGCAAACAGTTTTCATCACCCTTTGATCTCTTTCATCACCCTTTGAGCAAATCCACATTTGCCCAAGGGGGTTCTGTCTCAGGTCCGCTTGCATTTCTATCAGTGGAAAAAGTTGGGTGGGGAGGGGAATGAAGTGCAAAACTTGAAATTATTCTGCTGAATTCCCACGCATTTTTGAGAAGGTAGGAGGCAGTTAACAGTTCCATTTGCATGAGCAATTACTGAGGAGGTGGGGGAGGCTTTTAAGGGGAGGAGGGAGGGATTCTGGAGAAAGCCTCATACATTTTTCAAGGGCAACATCTTTCTCTATCCTTGACTGCCTAAGCAGGGAAAAAAACAAGGAACATGTGGTTGTTTTCCAGATATAATACTGGAGTTTGAAGCAGCTGTTCCTTGCCAGGCATTCTCCTGATGTTGGAGGACTCCAACTCCCAGAATGCTTAGCCAGTGGACCCAGATGAGGTGGTTATGGATGTTCTAACATCGGGACTTCCAAACCTGGAAATATTAAGACTTGTGGACTTCAACTCCCAGAATTCCTCAGCCAGCTGGGAGTTGAAGTCCACAAGTCTTTAAAGCTGCCAAAGTTGGAGACCCCTGCTCTAACAATTGGCTGGGAAACAGTTTAAGGACACAGAACGTATCCTTCACATTATAATTGGATTTGCACATTGTGCTAAATTAGAGTTTATTGACTTAATCACAATGGGCTGGATTTCCATATCAGGCTGAGTCACAAACCATAGTTTCCAGCTCGAATTGCAACACCAAGCAGCAACAACCCCTTCTATCAAGGCCAGATTATATGATGGCTTAAGGCAGGATGTGAGTTCATCCTCTTCCTCCATCTAGCCCAGCCTGTTGAATTGTCTCCTTGGGCAGAAGACCAAATTGGCCATTATCTGCTCCCTGGTCCCTTTGAGAGAAGAAATTGATGGTGTTTGTGATTCAGAAGTGCCAACCCAGATGACAGCTGCAAACTAAGCTAAACGGAGGCAAGAGGGTTTTTTTGCTTTTCCTGCGGTCTCCCTGCTTCCAATTGTTGAATTAAAGAATTATCTTTTTAGCAAGGGTGAGAGCCAGCACAGCAGTCTGTTTAATTACTCTGAAATGCTCTTCTTGCACTTCCTGATCATTGGAGGAGAAACAAGTTAGTTGGTAGCCAAAAAATTGTAAGTATGGAGCACTTTGGAAGTATGGAGCACTTTGGAAGTATGGAGCACTATGAACCTCATGAAAGCTTACTCATTACCATTGTTAAGTTACTAAGGTGCTATCAGAGAACCCACCTTGAAATAAGGAGAAATATAACCAGTGGAACAACTTGTCTCCAGAAGTGGGTGCTCCATCACTGGAGGTTTTTAAGAAGAGAATTACCAACCATTTGTTCAGAATGGCACAGGATCTTCTGCTTGAAAAGGGAGTTGGACTAGTTTTTAGTTTTAGTTAGTTTACTTTTATTGTCATTGCACCTCGTACAATGAAATCAAATACCATCTTCAGTGCACATCATGACCATGACCATGAAAACAAACACAAACACACATCCTTTTTTTTATATATAACATGCTATTGTGAACAATAGTCCACAAGGCGTGACACTAAGTGTCAAGATCATGCATACAATGCTGTGCACTATACATGACAACCTCATGGCCTAATCAAGGGTTCACAGCAGCTTAAGAGAAGAATAGTAAGGAGGACCGGGTTGCTGGCCCAGCACCTCCATAGAACACACTTAAGCAGTGCGGCAGGGATGTCTGCTATACATGACCTAAACTGGAAGCATCCTAGGACTCATAGCAGTTCCATAGGACTCATAGCAGTTCGGGTACTATGATGGAACAAGGTATCACTTGGTCAAGGACTGGGTGATCAGCAGAAAGAAGTACATCCCCACTACCCAAAGGGTTTGTGATTCAGAATTCAAAGGGTTTGTGATTCACTACCCTTCACCCTTCACACATTGAACCAGAAACCCCCACACCGTACCAACACTGCGCTATACAGCAGAATTCAAAAGAGCTACTGCCCTGGGATAGAAGCTGTTTTTCAGCTTATTTGTCCTTGTTTTTATTATTATCCTGTACTGTCTGCCAGATAGTAATAGTTCAAAAAAAGGGGATGCCCAGGATGAGACGGACCTTTGAGGATGTTTTGAACTTTCTTAAGGCAGCGGGAGCTATAAAGCTCTTCCAAAGAGGGGAGAGGGCAACCCATGATCCTCTGGGCAATGACATTAACCCTCTGGAGTGCTGTCCTATCTGCCACTGTGCAATTGGGAAACCATACAGAGGTGCAGTATGTTAAGTTACTCTCGATGGTGCAGCAGTAGAAGCTCACCAGCAGTTTCTCATTCAGTTGTTGTTTTCTGAGAAGCCTCAGGTAGTAGAATCTCTACTTTGCTGGGTCCTTTTGACCAGGACTGCAAAGTGGGCACCCCAGGTCAGGTCCTCTTTTAGGGTAACACCCAGAAATTTAAAACTGGCCACTTGCTCCACTCGGTCTCCATTGATAAGCGAGAGCTGGATGTCTAATCTGTTCCTTCTATAATCCACTATAAGCTCCTTGGTCTTACTGGTGTTGAAGACCAAGTTGTTATCTCCACGCCACGAAAGCAACCGGTCCACCTCATCTCGGTAGGCAGACTAATCCCCCCTGGAGATAAATCCCACCACTGTTGTATCATCTGAAAATTTAGCAATATTAGAAGAAGATTAGTTATTATTAGACTAAAAGACCTCCAAAGTCCCTGGCTTCTATTAAGTTGTATATTTTACCTTATTTCTGATTAAAGGGATAGCCTGATTGTGATGCAGCTGCCAAAAAAAAGCCAATGCAGTCCTGGTTTACATCAACCAAGAGATAGCTTCAAGATCATAAGAAGTGATAGTACCACTCTACTGCACCAGGGAGGCCACATAGCAAATACTGCATTCAGTTCTGGTCCCCACGATACAAAAAAAGATGTTGAGATCCGAAACCATGCAGAGAAGTGCAGCTAAGATGATAAGGGATCTGGAGGCTAAATTGTATGACAAGTGGTTGAGGGAGCAAGGTATGTCTAGCCCAAGGGTCTCCAAACTTGGCAAGTTTAAGACTTGTGGACTTCAACTCTCAGAATTCCTGAGCTAACATGACTGGAGGAGGAATCCTGGGAGTTGAAGTCCACAAGTCTTAAAGCTGTCAAGTTTGAAGATCCCTGGAATAGATAAAGAGAGGTAGAATAGATAGAAAGAGAGAGAGATAGAAGACATAGACATATGCCATTATATGTGATTTTGTGTATCTCAGATTGTGGTGAAGTCCAGCAGAGGAGTAAATCTGGACTTCTATGAATTGGGTTTTTTTCACTGGATAAAGCCCCAGGTTTTGGTGTGTTCAGCACAAGCAGTTGGCTGGAAAAAAAGCAGATTGCCAGCGGATGTCCTTTTGAAACTCGAGCTATGTTCCACTCTGTTAAGGGAAAATAATCTTTCCTGGAGCAGGAAGTACATAATCCAATTTCAGTGACAGTTGAAAATTTACTGTGGCGTACTAATGCAAGATCTGCGCTGCTCCTCATGATGGCTTATTTACATTTTGGTTTGAGATTGTCAACCTACAGACAAGGGGGAGGCAAAGACAGCTGTTCTGTTTTTTGTTTTTGTTTTTAAACAGCGTTTTATTTTCAGCTAATGCCTGGATATTTATTTATTTATTTATTTATTTATTTATTTATTTATTTATTTCATTTGTCAATTGCTTACAAGATAATAAGTATAAGTATAAACATGAGTATGAATACAGGAAATAGGTACGAATAAATGGGGACAATAGGACAGGGACGGGAGGCACAATGGTGCACTGATGCACGCTCCTTACAGATCTCTTAGGAATGAGGTGAGGTCAATAGTGGATGGTTTGAGGTTAAAGGAGTGGGGGTTTGAGGATGTAACAACAGAGTCAGGTAGTGCATTCCAGGCATTGACCATGCTGTTGCTGAGGTCATACTTTCTGCAATCAAATTTGGAGCAGTTAACATTGAGTTTGTATCTGTTGTGCGCTCTTATATTGTAGTGGTTGAAGCTGAAGTAGTCATTGATTGGTAGGACATTGTAGCAGATAATTTTGTATGCTATACTTTAGTCCAACTGCAGGTGTCATCGTTCAAGATTGTCCAAGCCCAAAATTTCAAGCCTGGTAGTACAGAGTATTCTGTTGCGAGCAGAGGAGTGTAGTACTCTTGTCGTGAAATACTTCTGGACTCGCTCAATTGTATTAATGTCCGATATTCAGAGCAGATTCCAGACAGATGAGCTGTATTCAAGTATTGGTCTAGCAAAGGTTTTAAATGCCCTAGTTAGCAATTCAATATTTCCAGAGGAGAAGCTTCATAAGATTAGATTTACAACTCTTAATGCCTTTTTGGCAATGCTGTTACAGTGAGCTCTAGTGCTTAAATCATTAGATATGAGTACTCCAAGATCCTTGACAGAGTAAGGTTCATCAACAAAGTCATATCCGCCTAGCTTGTATTTGGTGAACTGATTTTTTTTACCGGTGTGTAGAACAGAGCATTTGTTGGTCGAGATTTGGAGTTGCCAAATGTTTGACCATTCAGACACATAATCAAGGTCACTTTGAAAAACAGTAGCATTGTTGGTGGTGTTGAATAGTTTTACATCGTCCACGAAGAGGACACAGTTGCTTATCAGGTGATTGCAAAGGTCATTTCTGTAGAGTATAAAAAGTGTGGGTCCAAAAACACTGCCTCAGGAGACACCACTGTTGACTGGAGCAGATCCCAGTCAACATAGCGCTCCCTATTTTTATTATTTGTTGCCGGTTTGACAGGAATGCAGTAATCCACTGATGAAGGGATCCAGAAATGCCCTAAGAGTTTAGTTTTAACAGTAGTTTATCATGTACCACTGAATCAAAGGCTTTGCAGAAGTCTATGTAAATTGCGTCTATTTACCCTGGTTGAGTAGAGTAGTCATATGTTTTTGCAGTGTAGGAGTTGTAGGTTGCAGGACAATTGTTTTGGGGAGAGGAGGTTGGTTGACTCTAAGTGGAGGGTGATCAACTGGTTAATGACTGATTCCATAACTTTGCACGTGACAGAACACAGTGAGATTGGTCTGTAGTTTTCAACCAGGCTGGTCTCACCTTTTTTGAAGATAGGGATGACCATAGCTAAGGATCATAGGTTCGGTAAGGAGCTGGTTTTGAATGATATATCATATATAATGCTTAGGGGTTCTGCTATGGCAAAGGAGAGCTTTTTTAAGAAGTATGCACATAATCCATCGGGGCCAATAGATAGGGATGGTTTTAGGTTTCGTAGTGCCTTTTCTACATTATTTTCTGTAAAGTCAATATGTAGTAGATCATTGCAGTTAGTTGTGGTACGACTAGGAAATGTGGGGCACGAACCATTGCTGTTTACAAAGATTGAACTGAAGAATGTGTTGAAGAGGTTGGTCTTAAACAGCTTCGTTGCTGTAGTCTTTCCCATTTGGTCCCTTTAGAGGTGGAATGGTTCTTTAGTCTTTAAGTTTGGAGTTTACAAAATTGTAGAAGGGACGGGTAGATTTTGTACATAGGAGGTTTTCCTCCTGCTTGTAGTAATAATTTGTGCATTCTGCCTTTATCTGTTGGCATAAGGTGTTGTATCGGTTTTTAAAGTTTGCTACGTAGCTAGTTTTGTTTTTACGCCAGTAATTTTTTTTTGATTGAAGTTTCCTTATTGTTATGGATAATTTGTTTCTTTTGTTTTTAGGTTACTAATGGTACATATGGTTTAATGACTCTTTCAAGTTCAAGTAAGAATGCATTATAATGGTCTTCTGTAGTATTACAGTTAGAGAACAGAAAGTGCCAATCAAGAGATGATAGGTTGGCATCTATGAGATCATAGTTGGCTTTTTTGAAATTGTATTTTGGAGATCCATCATTAATATCTTCTTTGTGAGGGCGTAAATTGAGACAAAAGTCAATCATACTGTGGTCACTGTTTGAAAAGGGTTCTTGTATTTGTAGGCCATAAATTGAGTTTGAGCTGTTGCAGAAGATGAGGCCGAGGCAGTTGTTGACGCTAGTATTGTTTGTTACTGATTGATCCAGTCCCAGTGTGGTAACAGCATTGTACAGGGTTGCATGTATGGGTTCGGATGTACATTCATTTAGGATCCAGTTTATAAGAGGTAGATTGAAGTCAGCAAGGAAAATAAGAGGGTGTGGACAAGAGGCAACCCACATCAGCAGTGGAGTTAGTTTGTTTGCATAAACTATGTCATAATCATGGGCTCTGTAGCATAGTAAGAAGCGAATAGTGGTATTTAAGGACAGTTCACAAACGATGGTCTCTGGAAGAGCAAGCTCCTGTGTAATTAGAATCTTTCTTAGATTTAGGGATTTTTTATAGAAGATAGCAATTCCACCTCCTCTATAGATTTCACAATCTGACCGATAAACGAGATATTCTCTGACTGTGGCAATGGAGTCTGGAAAAGATGCATTCAACCACGTCTCACAAACAAATATAATATTGAATGTGGCTGTGCTTAGTAAGATAAGGAATTCATGCATTTTGTTTGTGAGGCTTCTTGCGTTGAGTAGTTTGCATTTTAAATATGTAGTAGTGGATCTGGAGGAACTAAGGGGTGTGCATGCCTAATGTTGGATGTTGGGGTGATGGTTATTGGGATGTAAGTTGAAGGTCTTGCTTTTGATACATTCTGTGCGGTAGTCAATGTATAGGTTAATATTTCCTTGTTCTTGTAGTCTTTTGAGTTCAGAGCGTAGTTCACGGGACCGTACACGTCGCTGTAAGGTTAGGGCAGGACGAGAATGGAGATTCTTATGGTTGATGTTGCTCTTGGCAAGTGAGTAATAGTGTAAATGAATTTAATAGTGTAATAGTGTAAATAGAATTATAGTGTAAATGAATTTTCCTTTGCTTAATTAATTTTTGCAAACAACCCTGCAGAAGCGTGGAGCCAACGAGCCGTCACTGTTTTTGAATTCTGGGTGGATGCAGGAAATGTTGAGTATTTCATCAGGGGAGATGCTTGATGCTTGACAGTCACTGATGATGTTGCGGACATTTGTGATGTCATCATCATTGTTGTCTTCTAGACCAAATAAGATGGCATTGGGATGTTTCACACGCGATGGCTTCTTTGATGAGGATTGGGATATCATTATTTGTAGGATCTGTGGTTTTTTGTGGATTGGGTTGTGGTTGCAGTTGTTGGATAAAGATGTGGTTTGCAGCTATTGGGTGTTTATTTTTTTGTGTTGTGTCTTTTTTTTCAAGGTTAGTTAATCTTGTTTTTATAGTGTCCAGGGATTCTACTATGATGTCAAGGGGTGATGTTCATGTTTCTGTGGTATCAACTCTTTTGAACAGGGCAATATATTTGTCCAGTTTGGGTCTGCACAATAGACAGAAATATGGAAACACATGGTTGGATGATTCTAGGAATTGAGCCATTTGTTGAGCAATCCCAAGCAACCATGGTGAGTGTAGTTGTCACATAGGGAACATTTGATGGAATTTTCATTCTCCTTTAAAGTTTCTTTACATATAAGGCATGTGCAGGAGTCTTCTGGTTCATTGGTGGGGATTTCTTTTGTTTGGGCTTCTGGTTTGGCATTGGATTTTTTTCCTGGCATGGTGGGTTTATTGAGATGGTTCGTTGATTAAATTGTTCAATCAAACAAAATCAATAACAATATTGCACCAATCACTTACAATGATCATGCTAGTCAAGTAATTTCACAAATCAACAATCACCCTAAACAATTAATTACACGAATCACTAATCACACTGGTCAATTAATTACACTAATAATTAACCTTGCTAATCAATTAAATTACAGATTGGTAATCACATTATTTGCACTAGATGCTCTAATCACACTAATCAATCAAACAATCAATTGATAAATTATTTTAGAGAAATTATTATAGAGAAATTATTTTATATGTCTTGAGGTAATAAAAGTTATAAGTTTTGAGGTAATAAAGTAATCAGTGTTATAAGTATTGAAGTAATGAAGTAGTAAATCAGCAAGTAAAGGGTTATTGCTTTTATTGGTTGTTGCTAACCGATCAGATTGGTGAGAAAGATTAATTGCTTTGCTGGCTGCTGTTAACTGATCCACTTGTATAGCTGACTCCCTCTCAGCTGACAGGAAATCTTCTGCCCAGGGATTCTTGGTAAGGTAGAGGTTGAAGGCACGTGATTTCTTTTTGTTTTAATGGCTTCAAAGTGATTGATTTTTGCACAGGGTCTCTGCTTTTTTTTTCCTCCCCCAAAGGAGAATTTAAACATCCATTCTGTGAAAATTGCAATGTTCTGTAGCTGTGTTCTAACCAAAACCCATATTGCTGTGAGCATGAAAAGTGATTTCTTGCTGTTTTAAAAGTTACTGGTCCCACAAATCTGTTGCTGATGGTGTGCCACACTGAGTTTGCAAATCGTTTGTTGCTGATTTTCCTGCTGGATTTCTCATAGGCAATTTGCCATCTCCAGGAGCCTTGCTTAATGGTGAGAATTGGACAACATCTGCAAAATTCAAGGCGGAAAGTGTTAGGTTAACAGTTGGCGTCAACTCTCATTTCTCTGTCTTTTGATTAGCAAGGTTCAAAAGTGGCAGTTGGCTTTCCTGAATTCATTAAATGTGCTTCACTGAAGACCCCCAAATACCCCTAGCAGCTGCTTTCATTACTGGAAGAATCTGCTGCAAAGGAAGAAGACAATCACTTTTAACACCTCTCGGCTTAAAAATAAGGAGTCCGTTCACATTCAGGAACCATTTGCAGGAACCTTGAAAGAAGCTAAGACAGTGTTTGTTAGCCTTAGCAACTTTAAGATGTGTGGACTTCAACTTCCAGAATTTCCCAGCCAGCATGGAATTCTGGGAAATGAAGTCATCATTACCTTAAGGTTGCTACATTTGGCGGGAGGGAATGATCTAGATGATGGACTTTTAGAACAAAAGGAGTAGCATCTCAGGTCTTCTTCTTTTGAACCTGTTTACTATATTTTTGTTAAGAGGAGAGTAATGATGAACAAGTGAGGAGCATCCATGCAAAGTATGAGTGGTTGCATAACAGCTTGCAGATTGGTTCCATTGAATGCCTAGAACAGGGGTCCCCAAACTTGGCAACTTTAACACTTGTGGATTTCCACTCCCAGAATTCTTCAGCTAGCTGGAGAATTCTGGGAGTGGAAATCTACAAGTCTTAAAGTTGTCAAGTTTGGAGACCTCTGTTCTAAAACGTTTCCGTAGAATGGAAAGTACGACCTTGCTTGCTGCAAATGGAATCTGAGAATATTTTCTGTGGGGGAAATAAATGATTGCTCACCGGGAACAAGACAGCTGTGTTGAATCAATGAACGCCAGAGGATGGAAAACGTCTTCAGTTTGAAAGTTAACTAATTATGCTTGTGTGGCTGATATTACTTCTGCTGGATGGGTGTCCCATTAAGGTGTTCCATCTGTGCATCAGGGAGGAACAGACACAGGAAAAATACACGTGTATAGATGGGAACATATCTGGAACGTTGAGAACAGAAGTCAAACACTGTCACAAAATGGCTGCCTGTCACCAAACATCAATTAGTAGAAAGTGGAATTGATCCTTCCCTTCCCAACAAAATCTCAGGAGGTGTATTGTGGGATCTGAAGAACTTGCAGCTTCCACCTCTTCTTCAGTAGATGGTAGCACTTCCTGGAATGCATAAGGGCATAATGGCCCAATTTACTCACAGAGTGGTTGGGTAATAAAACTAGGAGAGAACCCTTTGTAGGGAGAGAGCAAAAGATCAGGTCTACCTAACTATGAAAGTCTCTGTTAAACTGATTTATTGCTAAACAGCCGAGGCACAAGAATCTTCTCAACTCACGGTTTGCACCTCCTTGGAGTTAGATAAGGGTCCACAGAATTCAAGAGGAATTGGACTTGGCTTGCTTGTAACTACATTGGGATGCTAGGCTGATTCCTTTTTTGACTCCACATCCAGGTCCTGCCGCTCCTCCTCTTCTTACAGGGGAGCTTGCAAAGAAAAGGCAAGACACAAACACTACAACAATTGGTAAGGGTAGTGAGTGACAGCAGAAACAACCAGGCAACTTTGCTCTAATGCAGGGGTCTCTCCAACCTTGGCAACTTTAAGACTTGTGGACTTCAATTCCCAGAATTCCCAGTTGGCAAGATTGGAGACCCCTGCTCTAATGTGCATCAAAAATCTTCCTCTTTCCTTACGTGCAAGTTTTCTGTATCTTGAGAGAGAGAGAGAAACGTGCTTGGAGGTCTCGGCTCCTGTAATTTTAATTGGAGTTTCTCCCTTCTCCCACCTGGGCCCCACAGGACCAATTTGGAAGCCCTGCAGAAAAAATTGGAGGAGTTGGAACTGGACGAGCAGCAGCGGAAACGGTTGGAGGCCTTTTTAACCCAGAAGCAAAAAGTGGGGGAACTGAAGGACGATGACTTTGAGAAGATCAGCGAACTGGGCGCCGGCAATGGTGGCGTGGTCTTCAAAGTCTCACACAAGCCTTCTGGACTCATCATGGCCCGGAAGGTGAGTTTGGTGACTGGCTTAAGTTCCTGTGTCTCACTGAGCCATTTGCTGACCATGGTTTATTCAATCGGCTGCCATTTGCAGAAGTTCCTTCATCAGAGGGGGACAATGTGTATGTCCAGTTATCAGTGTTCTGACCAGTGGTGGGATTCAAATAATTGAACCATCGGTTCTCTGCCCTAATGACCGGGTGGGTGTGCATGGCCATGGCGGGCGTGGCCAGGGGGTGTGACCGGCAGCACTTGGCCTCCTGCAAATCCTCCTGGGAGCAAAAACTGGCCTGGGGGTGGCGCTGTACACCTCCATGCTCTGTTTTGGGCCTAGTAGGCCTCCCTGCAGCTCACTGGAAGTAAAAATGGGCTGTGGGGAGGGGCCACGCCACAACCTCTCCCCACGCCCCGTTTTGGGCCTGGTAGGCCTCCCTGCCAGCCCCTTGAAAGCAAAAACAGGCCATGGGGAGGGGCTGCGCCACATCTTTTCCCCACATCCCGTTTTGGGCCTAGTAAGCCTCCCTGCAGCCCCCTGGGAGCAGAAATGGACTGCAAGGGGACCACGCTGCACCCTTCGTGCCCCATTTTGGGCCTAGTAAGTCTTCCTGCTCTTTTTTTGGAAGCCAAAACAGGGCATGGGGGGACTCCTGGAAGGGATGGGGCCAGCCAGAGGTGGTATTTGCCGATTTTCCGAACCAGACCAAATTTCCACCACCGGCCCAAACCAACTGAATACCACCTTTGGTTCTGACTCAGCCTTCGCAAGCAATGAGAAACCACCTACTCACGAGTGAAACAAACCCTTTTTAAAAACAGGGCAGGAACAGTCTTTATTCACATGAGAACTCCAAATAAAAAAAGTCCTTGCAATGATTAAGCCAAGCAGAAACAGTCCCTGTTCACACTGGCTGAGGCAAATTCACGCTACCTATTGTTTCCCAGCAGGGAGATTCAGTTGGCGCCTCAAATACAGAGCAATTAGTCCTTTGTGTGGCAAAGGAATCCGACTTGATGGATGTTCTCACTGGAAAACGAATGGTTGCCTGCGACAACTCACAAACCCCTGCTATTTATTTCCGTGGGTGTGTGTGTGTGTGGCTGGCGACTACAGTTTCTTTTCCCTGAGAGCCGGCTTTTTGCTTTCCGTTGCTCTCCTCTCTCCTCTCTCCACATACATGCATCTGGGATGGGCTCCATCTGTTCCTCCCCCTCACTCAGCTCAGGCCCTGAAGACAGCTGCCTCTCTACCCAGGGAGGACGGAAGGCCAGGCTCTGCCTCTGCCACTGATGGTGTTTCCTTCTAGAGCCTTCCAAAGGCTCCGAAACTGGCCCAGGCTTTCCTTCAACCTCTTCCTCGTCTGACTCCACTGCTGGCAACCAACAGGCCACAACGACCAGCCAGCTTCTCTGCTCCCCGGTTTTTCTTTTTAAATTGCTTAAAGGTAAAGCAGCAGAGCCATCAAAGTGTTGGGCTGGGGTCTCCCCTCAGGCACAGAAAGATATGTGCTTGGTTCAGTCACGCCCTGAGCCTGGTCACTTTCATCAAGCTCATATTCTGGGCATAAGAAACTCTTAAGGACATAATTAATGAAGGAGTCACCTGCCAGCTTGTTGTTGCTGTGATCAAAATATTTCTTTTTCTTGCATAATGATCTCAGATAGGTAGAGATTCGAATGGGGTACAGGCAGGGTTAGGCTGATTGGGGTTCACAGGGAGAGCGAAGATTCTGCACAGTTCGGAGAAGCCCCCCAAATCCCACTCCTGTTTGGCCCCACCAACCCCACGTGGCCCATTTTGGATGCAGGCAAGCGCAGAGCAAACACGGAGTTTCGGGGAAGGTGAAAAAAAAGGGTCTCCTGGAAGTTTGGGAAGGCCGGAAATGGGCCTGCTTCCAGAGAGTCTCTGGAGTCCTGCGGAGGCCATTTTCACCCTCTTGGAGGCTCAAGGAAAGCCTCTGGAGCGCAAGGAGGGCAAAAATGCCCCGTCCCCCCATGATGCAGGAGGCCAACTAGGCCATGCCCACCATGGCCACGTCCACCCAGCAACCGGCAGAGAAAACCATTTGCTAAAAATTTTGAAGCCCTCTCCTGAGTACAGGTAGTCCTCAACTTACCACTCTTCATTGAAGGGTGGTTCAAAGTTATATCAGCCTTCAAAGTGACTTACAACCTGTCCTTAAAGTTCAGGACTGTTATACCGACCCCAAATGATCACATGATTGCAATTCATGTACTTTCAACCCAGATTTACAGCTATGAGGGTTGCAGTGTCTTCGGTCATACGGGTGCGATTTGGGGACCTTCCCAGATGACTTCGGACAAACAAAGCCAACTGGGAAAGATGGATTCACTTAATGACCATGTTTTCATTTAACAGCCATGTGACTCACTTAATGACCTGGGGGAGAAAATTGTCATAAAATTGGGTCTGGCCAGACGATGACTGGTTTAATGATTCTGGATTTTTTGGTGGCTGAAATTCCAGTCACAATTGTGATCATAAGTCAAGGACTGCCAATATTGAGCCTTAGAATTTTGCCTTCCTCTCTTAGCCAGGCAAGGAGCGGTGAAATCAGAGGTGGTATTCAGCCAGTTCTGACCGGTTCTACAGAACCGGTCGTGAAAATTTGGAGTAGTTTGGAGAATTGGCCAATCCCACCTCTGACTGGCCCCGCCAACCCCATTTCTTCTCTGCCTCTCATTGACCTGATCGGCTGGGTCTTCTGTGGTTGCCCTGCACAGGAGAATGGAGCTGGAAAGCAGGTTAGTGGGGTGAGTAAGGAAGGGGGATTTTACAGGGACCTTCCCCTGCCATCCCCACCAAGCCACCCCCACAGAACTGGGGGTACACAAATTTGAATCCCACCACTGGATGAAATGCCTTCTTCCTTGCTAAATGGTCAGCTTTGAGGGGTGGCTTGTGGGCACAGCTCGTTAAAGATCCAAAGGAGGCTAGGGTCAGAGGCTTTAGCTCCCTCGAGTCCTTTGCTGCGGCCAGCAGGGTGGGCTGGGCCTTGAAGTCATGGAAGGCACCAAGGGGCAACCCACCACGACGGGTTCTTTTGGCAGTTGATTCATCTCGAGATCAAGCCAGCAATCCGCAACCAGATCATCCGTGAGCTGCAAGTCCTGCACGAATGCAACTCCCCCTACATCGTGGGGTTTTACGGAGCCTTTTACAGTGACGGCGAGATCAGCATTTGCATGGAGCACATGGTAAGTGGCCCTCTTCACTTGGGGGGGCTGCTTGGGACTCTGGTGCTTTGAGTCATCAAGGGCTCGGGAGGTTGGTTGGGGGAGCAGAGTCAGAAGTTCCACCCTCCCTCCATCCGTCCATCCCTCTCTCTATTTTCCTTCCTTCCTTATCCCTCCCTCCATCCTACTATTTCCCTTCCTTCCTCTCTCCATTTTCCTTCTTTCCTCATCCATTCATCCCTCTATTTTCCTTCCTTCCTCTATCCGTCCATCCCTATTTTCCTTCCTCTCTCCATTTCCTTCGTTCCTCATCTATCCATCCATCCACACTTCCTATTTTCCTTCTTCCCTCCTTCCCCTCCATCTATCCATCCCTCTATTTTCCTTCTTTCCTTATCCATCCATCCATCCATCCATCCATCCATTCTCTTCTCTCCCTCCATTCATTCATCCTTCTATTTTCCTTCCTTCCTCTATCCGTCCATCCCTATTTTCCTTCTTCCATCCATCCATCCTTCTATTTTCCTCCCTCCCTCCATTTTCCTTCCTTCCTCATCTATCCATCCATCCATCCACACTTCCTATTTTCCTTCCCCTCCATCTATCCATCTATTTTTCTTACTTCCTCATCCATCCATTTTCTTCCCTCCCTCCCTCCATCCATCCTTCCATTTTCCTTCCTCATCCATCCATCCTTTTTTCCTCCCTCCCCTCCATCTATCCATTCTTCTCTATTCCTCCCTCCCTCCTTCCCTCCCTTCCTGATTTAAAACTTTCCTACGGCTGCCACAAGCAAAAGAAAAAGCAACTGTGGATATTAACTAAACACAAAAATAACATCCTAATTCTGATCAAACCCAAACCTATGCTGGCCCTCCAGACAGAATCACCCTAGCCTAGTTCATTTCATTGCGTTGGGAAAAGTAATGAAAGGCAGATCAAGACTAAACACACACACACACACACACACACACACACAATAAAATCTCAAAAAAGGTTTCTGACCCTGAGAATTAGGATTAAGGTTCATTTTGTTTGATTAACACCTGCTTCCAAATGCAGTGTTGAGGCTTTGCTGGCTCAGTTGCTCTTTTCAAGGGTTTGAATGGGGGCTCTGCCAGCCAGAAATTCTGCTTTCGCTCACAATGGCCAGTTAACAAAAAATAAGCAGGTGTTGGTTGGGCTCAAAGAAAGTCATCTCTCTGGACCCCAAAATGCCCCCCCTCTGTAGCAGTATCTGCCCTCTGGATTGAGGTTGCCTCAAGATTTAAAGAGCCCAGATTAATGATAATTAGAAGCACTTTTGAACTTTTTCTTTTTTTATTCCCAACTGGGCACTTCATCGCTGGAGATTTTTCAGAAGAGACTGGACAGTCACTTGTCTGAGATGGTATAGGTCAAGGGTCTTCCAAGTTTAAGACTTGTGGACTTCAACTCCCAGAATTCCTGAGCTGACATGACTGGAGGAGGAATTCTGGGAGTTGAAGTCTACAAGTCTTAAACTTGCCAAGTTGGAAGACCCTTGACCTATACCATCTCAGACAAGTGACTGTCCAGTCTCTTCTGAAAAATCTCCAGCGATGAAGTGCCCACAATTTCTGGTGGCAAGCTATTCGAATTAAAAGTTTCTCCTTCATTCCGGGTTGCTTCTCTCTTTGATTAGTTACCATCCATTGTTTTTTGTCCTGCCCTCAGGTGCTTTGGAGAATAATTTGACCCCCCACTTCTTTGGGGCAGCCCCTCAAATACTGGAATACTGCTATCATGTCCCCCCTAATTCTTCTTTTCTCTGAATTAGCCAAACCCAGATCCTGCAGCCATTCTTCATATGTTTTAGTCTCCGGGCCTTCAATCATCTAAGTTGCTCTTCTCTGAACTTTTTCCAAAGTCTCAACATCTTTTTTTGCAGAACACCAACATCTTTTCCTAACTGGAGAGGTTCCTGAAATGTTGATAAATCAACTGCAGGGCAAATCAAATAATACCCCTCTACCAGTCCTGGGATTGCTTTATATCCAAATTCACTTCCTTGAAATTATGCACAATATGATGACGTCAATTGCAGTGTTTTTCAGCCTTAGCAACTTTTAAGATACACGGACTTCAACTCCCAGAATTCCCAAGCAAGCCATGTTACTATGGTTAGAGACCTCAGACCTCAGTGTTTCTCAACCTTAGCAACTTTAAAATATGTGGATTTCAACATAAACATTGCTGGCTGGGGAATCCTGAAAGCTGAAGTCCACATATCTTAAAAGCTGTTAAAGTTGAGAAACACTGAACTAAAAGCTGTTAAAGTTGAGAAACACTGAACTAAAGGCCCTGTCCCACTGCACTTACGGATGCAAAGAGGATGTAAAATGTTAAAAAAAGCTTCCCATCCGTTGGAAAACGCTATGCATCCGTTGTGTACTCACTGCATACGTGTTTCAGATGCTCTCTCCGTCAAGCATCTGCCCGCTGCGATTTCATCCACACAAAAAGTTTTGAGATGCACAAAACTTTGTGAACGGATGAACTTTCCGCCGTGTACGATATAAATCCGCGACATACGAGCAACAAATGTTCTATGTCCGTTTATCATCCGTTAAACATCCGCGTATCCTCTCTGCATCCTCTGGGCATCCTCGCAACTCACATCCGCTGCAGCTGAAAACGGAAAGAGGGAGGAAACAAAAGGTACCCGGAACGTCTACACAGCGTTAGTAGCACGGAAATAGAAAGGATGCTCAGTGAACAGTTTGCATCCGATATACATCCGCACGGCATCCCCTTTCTTTACTTTAGGCGTACGTGATGCATCTACTTCATCCGCTATGCGTCCGCTTCGCAATTCTCCCCCGGAACCCCTTCGGAGGTGTCATCCGCTTTCATCCGCTAGGCTTCCTATGAACATCCGTTTAACATCCCCGCTACATACTACCCACATCCGTTCTTTTCCGTTCTGTTTATGCAAATTTTTGCCACTCTTTGGAGCGGATGACAACGGATGGAGCCACCCCCGAAATTTTGCTCATCCGCTGTTCCTTTATGCATACGTTTTGCGTCCGTCGGCCAGTGGGACCAGGCCTTAAAGAATTGTGGAACTGACTGAGTTTGCCCCAATTTCATTGCAGGCAATATTTTTTGTTCTCTTCTACTCCCACCTTCCTGTTCATTTTTTTTTTTTTTTAATGTTTGCATTCCTGCTCATAGAAACAAAAATCTCACTTTTATTTAGGGCATCTTTCAGCCTTGGTTTGGCCAGATGGAGCCCCCCCCCCCCACACACTCTGTTTCTGTGCTTGGGGGTCAGTTGTGCCTCTCCTCGCTGACTCTTGAAGAGAGATGGAACAATTCTATACGTGGGGAAGAAAATGCTTTGGGCCTCTGCAAAAAACAAACAAAAAACAAAAATAGCTTTTGGTTCCTGCTTGTTTTTGAGCCATGTTTGCGAGGAAGGCATTTCGTGCCCAAACAGTGTTTTTAACTCATCTCCCCCGTTGGGCTGCTAATACTCCTTCCAGGGTGGAAATTTAGTTTTGAATTTACAGAAAATAGAGACTTTTGGGAAAGATGAAGAGAGGGAGTGATGGTCCAGAGGGAGTGTAGTTTGTGTGATGAGAGGAGAAAGGTAACACCTGTTCTATACCTGTTCCCTTAACAATCTTTCAGGTATTGGAAGAGATAATGTTAATTATTCTAGTTACCTAATTGGGTAATGAAACATTGCAAGGAAAAAACCAACCAAAACTTGGAGAGCACCAAGGACCCCACAGTCCTCCTTTTCCTCCTGCTCCTCCCTCTTCCCTATTATTATAAAAATAATAATAATAATAATAATAATAATACCCTTTATTTCATTGCACATCTATTCACAGTACACATACAATGAAATTCACATCACATCCAGAGACCAGGCTCAAAATGCACACGCACATGAGAATCCCCAAACACACACACACACACACCCCAAAATTCCCCACCCCCTAAAAACACAAGCATCCACACAACAGAGCAAGTAATATTGTCCACTAGTTCATCGTAAAGTGCAATTACAGCTCTGGGATAAAAACTGTTCAGGAAACGTGCGATCCCAGTTTTAATTGCTCTGTATCTTCTGCCAGAAGGCAACAAATCACAAAGATTGTGAGCAGCATGAGAAGAGTCTCTGAGGACGTTGTGCAACTTCCTCAAACAGTGAGAGGCGAAGATGTTGTCCAGGGCTGGTAGCTGGAGCCCAATGATATTCTGGGCGGTTTTAATGATTCTCTATAGAGCTTTTTTTGTCTGCTCCAGAGCTGCTCCCGTACCATGCAAAGAATGGTAATATGGTACAATGGTTGGACTAGAAGGCCTCCAAGATGCCTTCCAACCGAGAGAGAGTCGTGTTTATCCTTTTGGAGAAACCTGATAATCAGTGGGACAAGATAAAGAGTCTATTAGCAGAGCTTCTGCCTTGCTCTTCAAACTATTTACACAGTGTGGGAACGTGTTTGTATCCTGAGTTTTAGTTGGGAGACTTGAGAACTAGAGTCTTTGGCATTACCAAAGGAAGAGCCAGTTTGGGAAAAGTTGGGTTGTAGAGATTTGGCTGTGATTTATTCCTCCTGCCATGTGGGATTATTTCATACTGAAAACATATTTTTTTTAACGTTGCATCAGCCAAATTTGCATTTTCCTGGTGTCCCCAACACTTTGAGGATGAACACGATTAAAGGCTCTTTTTGCTTGAACGTTTCTTCATAGGATGGCGGATCCTTGGATCAAGTCTTGAAGAAGGCTGGCAGAGTTCCGGAGAAGATTCTCGGCAAAGTCAGCATTGCGGTAAGTACATGTCCAGCAGGGAGAGAGTGCTGAGAACATCTTTAAGGCATAGAGACATGGAATTCTTCTTCCTCCTCCTCCACTTCTCCCTTCTTTCTCCTCCGCCTCTTCTTCCTTCCTTCCTCCTCCTTCCCCATTCTTCCTTCTTTCCTTTTCCTCCTTTCTTCATCTTCATCCTCCTTTTCTTTTCTTCCTTTCTCTCCATCCTCCTCCCTTCTTCTCCTCCTTCCCTCCTTTCTTCTCTCTTTTCCTTTCCTCCTTTCTTTATTCCTTCTCCTTTTCCTCCTCCTCCCTTTCTTCTTCATTCTCCTTTCTTCCTTTTCCCTCAAGCCTTCTCCCTGCCTCCCTCCTTTCTTCTCCCCTTTTCCTTCCCCTTCCTCCTGCACCTCCCTTCTTTCCTCCTCTTCTTCCTTTCTTCTTCTTTCATCCTCCTACCTTCTTCCTCCTTTTTCCTTCTCCCTTCTTTGCTCCTCTCCTCCTTTTTCCTTCCTCCTCTCTTTCTTCTTCCTTCCACCACCACCTCCTCCTTTCTTCCTTTTTCTTCTGTCTTTCTTTTCCTTTCAAACTGAAGGCCTCAAATAAGGCTGACAACTGTGCAAGAGGCAAAATCAGGGATGTTCCCTTCCCCCCCTCACCCCCAAGCCTTGTAAATCATGTAGCAGCTTCTGTTTTATGCCTCCATCCCCAGGAACACATTTGCTGGGTCCCGCCTCTCTCACAAAGAAATGACTCACTTGTCTTTGGAAGAGCTGTGAGTTATTACGAAAGACCAACCCAGATGGGCGAACATTTGTGGGTGCTATTGACAGAAGTTGAACCCAATGGTGTTTAACAACAGCTCTCCATTCCTTGGCACACAATATGGATTGGGGTCACATAGAGAGAAAAACAGAAAAAATAAGTGGAAAAGATGTTCTTTATGTTTCTCTTTTTCTGCTTTCCATCTGTCATAATTGGCTGAAACAAAAAAAAAATGTTTCCCAATTTTCCTAAAGTTTTAAGATAACTCACTGTCCCTCAACCTTTTCAGCTTTAAGGTGCATGGACTTCTAGTCCCAGAATTCTGGGAGTCAAAGTCGATCTATCTTAAAGTTGACAAAGTTGAGAAATATTGACCTGCCTCATGAAAACTGTAAACAGTTTTTCTTTTTATAAAAATAGTGGGCTTGGAGAAAATGATAAGAGGTACCTGGGTGTGCCTGCGTCAAACTGGAAGATGCTACGAAGAAGTTAACTTCGATAGTTTGTCTTAGGATTCCAGATTCCATAATCCAACCTTAGAATCCTTAGCTGTGCAGTGCTTTAGATTCAGTTGCAAAAAGCAATTTCCAAGTTTGTGGAGGGCAGCTGTGTCGTCTGCAGCAAAGAGGTGGCTGCTTTAAAGAGATCCATGTCTGAAATTGTGTTTGAAGCCTGGCACCGTCATAAAAATTTCTGAAGAACAGTCAACTGGAGCAGGATATCTGTTAGGCTGGGGGGTTTTTCCCCTCCCTTCTATTAAAGTAGAATATGGTTACGTTCCTTTGAAGTTTATCCAGTTGCATGTTGATCATTGTTGTCTGCTTGTTGCAATGAGCACCTTCTTTTGATCCACAGGTTATAAAAGGTCTAACATATTTGAGAGAAAAGCATAAGATCATGCACAGAGGTAGGTGGTTTAAGTTTCCTGGCCTTAATGCAGCCAGATTTTCTTCACTTACACATGTTTTGCTAAAATTGCGAGCAGGACACTAAATGGGAGATAGAAATGTCAAGAAAATCAAGATTGCAGCTGTGACTACAAAGCTGAAACTCTATCCCAGAGGTCTGTGGAGATTCTCAAGTCATCCAGGGTGATTTTTCAGGAGGCAATTGGACTTTCTTGTTTTTTCTTTTGAAGACGTTTTGCTTCTCCTCCAAGAAGCTTCTTCAGCTCCAACTGGATGGATGATAGAGAATGGAAGGATTGATATTCCTTGCTGGTCATTTGCATCTTTTTTAAAGAGTTGTTAAGGCCACTTGGAGGTTTGTCTGTGTCCTCAGGGTGCTTTTTTCAAGAGACAACTGGACTTTCTTGTTTGTTCTTTTGAAGATGTTTCACTTCTCATCCAAGAAGCTTCTTCAGCTCTGACTGGATGGTGGGGAATGGAAGGATTTTTATCCTTTGGAGACAGCCGCATTTAAATGTCACAGGCCACTCTTTTGAAGACCACAAAGTCCATACTTTGGACAGAGAGGACTGGTGGTTTGAAAGAGGGATCAAAGAGGCCATCTATGTCAAAATTGAAAAGCCCTCCCTCAACAGAGGGGGAGGGGTACAACATAATCTATCTCCAGTCTACAACACATTCCTTTCAGCAGTTGCAAGAAGGCTCCACAGCCATTTGCACCACTCAGGTGACCCCGAAGATACAGATAAACCTCCAAGTGGCCTCAAAGACCCCCTAAAAGGATGCAAATGACCAGCTGCCTGCAAGGAGTATCAACCCTTCCCTTCCCCACCATCCAGTCAGAGCTGAAGAAGCTTCTGGGATGAGAAGCAAAATGTCTTCAAAGAAAAACCAGAAAGTCCAGTTGCCTCTTGAAAAAAGGACCCCAAAAAGAACCCCAAAAAAACTGACATCCCTCCCACTCCACATATACCCCCCCCCTTGCAAATAACCCTGGGAACGGTCCATCAAGGCTGCTGCATTCCTGTCTTGAAAACTGGGGAATAAAAGTAGTCCTTGACTTATGACCAAATGAACCCAGAATTTCAGTCATAAGGTATTGTCATCGTTCGACTTTTCATGTAACCAGACTCAGTTGTATGATTGTCTGTACAACTGTTGCCAAACAATTCCCTTATGAAATCATTATGGTCGCTGAGTGAAGCACTTGGTCCTTAAGTGGATCCGGCATGTCCTAATGGGCGGATTTTTTGCCATTTTCTGCCGGGAAATGACAAAAAATACCGCAAACCATAGTCAGATCATTTCAGGACCCTGTTGTAAATGTGCCATGGGCCCGAAACGCAACCATGTGACTTTGGGAGGGGCACAGCAGTCATAACTTTGAGAACAGGTTGCTGTTAAAAAAGTACTTTTTAAAAAGTTGGGTGTAACTTCAAATGGTTGTTAAACAGCCAGTCGTAAGTCAAGGACCACCTGTACAAGTAAGTCCTCAACTTACAATGCTTCATTTAATAACCCTTCACAGTTACAACCCGGCCCTGAAAAAAAGTGGCCATTTTTCACACTGACAACCTTTGTAGCATCCCTAGGATCATGTGATCAAAATTCAGAAGTTCGGTGATTGGTTCATACTTATGACCATTGCTGCAGTCCCCTTTTGCCACCTTCTGAGAAGCAAAACCCATGGGGAAGTCAGATTCACTTCACAACTAAATAATATTTAGTAAATAATGTCACTAAATAACCAACGGCTGACACACCGTACTGAACGAGTAGTCCTTAATGGGTCTAAGTCTACAAGTAAGCAGTGGGGTGCCACAAGGTTCTGTCTTAGGCCCAGGACTCTTCAATATCTTTATTAACGACTTAGATGAGGGAATAGAAAGGGAACATACTAAATCTGCAGATGATACTAATCTGGCAGGAATAGCTAACACCCAAGAAGATAAGGGTCAATGGAATTCAAGATCCAGAGGGATTTTGACAGACTAGAACCCTGGGCCTTATCTAACAAAATGAAATTCAAAATGAAATGTAGAGAAAAGTAAAGTCCTGCACTTGGGCAAGAAAAACCCAAACTACACATATAGACTGGGTGAAGCCAGGCTTAATAGCAGTAACTGGAGTCTTAATGGACAACCAGCTAAATAGGAGCCAGCAGTGGGCAGCAGCAGCCAAAAAAGCCTAAGTTTCATTAACAGAGGGATACAATCAGGATCAAGTGAGGTACTAATACCATTATATAAAGCCTTAGTAAGAGCACACCAAGAATACTGCATCCAGTTTTGGTCACCAACACTCTAAAATTAAAGATGTTCAGACTCTAGAAAGAGTGCAGAGAAGAGCAACCAGGAGGATGAGGGGACTGGAGACTAAAACATACAATGAATGGTTGCAGGAACTGGGCCTGGCTAGTCTGGTGAAGAGAAGGACCAGAGGAGACAGGATAGTAGTCTTCCAATATTTGAGGGGTTGCCACAGAAAGGAAGGGGTCAACTATTCTCAAAAGTATCTGAAGGCCAGACAAGGAATAATGGATGGAAACTGACCACAGGGAAATTCAACCTGGAAATAAGGAGGAATTTTCTGACAGTGAGAACCATCAACCCATGGAACAGAAGTTGCCTTCAGAAGTTGTGAGAGCTTCATCGCTGGAGGCTTTCAAGAAGAGACTGGACTGCCATCTGTCAGAAATGGTGTAGGCTTGGGCAGGGGGTAGGACTAGATGGCCTACAAGGTCCCTTCTCACTCTGATTATCTGTTATCTATTAACGGCTGTGGTTCACTTAACTGCGGTAAGGGAGGTCATAAAATGGGACAAAACCCACTTAAATATCTCTCTATAACAACAAATTTGGGACTCAAGTTATGGACTAGTTGAGGACTAGCTGTATTTTGAGAGGACTGAAAAAGCTTCATCTTAGGGGCTTTTCAGACCACTTTCTACCCAGGATGCATGTATGGTGTGAAGTTTGCCACTTAGTGTTGGCTTCCTGCAGGGGAGCAGGAGGGGAGTGTTGTGCCCCAGCATGAATCGATCAGAGCTCCCCCGGGGCCGAATCATGCCATCTGCACAAAGTCAATGCACTCGATATTCTCACATCCACCGGCTTGTTCCTGCCGGTCCTTACTGGACGCTCAGGTAGCGGAAATCAATACCTGAGTTCCGAGAAAATACAAGACAGAAACACAGCTGAGAAAAATGTGGCTCAACGAAGCCGTGAGAAGCAGCTTGCCAGAACCGGAGGTCGCTGTGTGCCAGAGACCATGAAAACTTCAAAGCTCTTTTCTGCTCTTCCCTCCCAGCCTTTCCATGCTCTTTCAAAGGCACACACCTGCTCTTCAAGCGGCCACTTTGCTTCCCTCCCCGTTTGCATTTGTTTTGTTTTTTATCTCCAAAAATTCAGGGAAAAGGAGGGGGGAGTTGTTCTAGGTTCCGCTGAGGGTCCTACAAGATGCTAAGCCTTAATGAAACATAACCAACTGCTCTGCGAATCCTCCATTGCTCTGAATGGCCTTTTTTAGGGGTAGGTAAGGAAGGGTGAAACCACAGCCCAGGGATGGATGGACGGATGGATGGATTTATTTATTATCTATCTGTCTGTCTGTCTGCCTGTCTATATCTATCTTATCTATGTCTCTGTCTATTTATCTGTGTGTATCTATATCTAAGTCTCTATATCCATCTATGTCTCTTATCTTCTATATCATCTATGTCTATATCTTCTAACTATCTTCTATCTATCCTATCTCCTGTATTTTCTATCTATATCTATCTCTCTAAGTCTCTTGTCTATATGTCTGTGATCTATATCTATGTCTCTATATCTATGTCTCTTTTATCTATTCTATATCATCTATCTATGTCTATCTATATATTTATGTCTGTTGATATATCTATCTCCATATCTATTTTCTAACTATCTTGTATCTTCTATCTATCCTATTTTTATCTATATCTATATCTATCTATCTATGGCTCTTGTCTGTCTATATCTATCTATGTGTATCTATATGTCTCTGTATCTATATCTATGTCTCTATCTTCTATCTATCCTATATTATCTATCTATCTATCTATCTATCTATCTATCTATCTATCTATCTATCTATCTATCTATATGTCTATCTATCACCTGTCCTATCTCTTCTATATTTTCTATTGATCTATCTTTTTATCTATCCTATCTTCTATCTGTCTGTCTATCTGTCTGTCTGTGTAGCTATATCTATGTCTATCTGACTTTATATCTATCTATCTTTGATATCTTCTATATCTTCTGTCTACCTGTCTTCTATATCTATCTTCTATCTACCTATCTGTTCTTGTGGTTTTTAAGGCACTTAGCATCTTCAAGTGGAAGCCGCCAGCAGCTCTTTCCCACTGCTTGATGCCTGCTTTCCTTGAAACCGGGCCCCTCCCCCTTTCTCCCTGCCCCGGTGGGATGAATCGCAGATGGACTTCCTTTTTCTGGGAGCCCTAATGCAGGGCTAATGGCTGGGTAAGTGCTGTGCTGAGTGGTGTCCTTCGCCCACGGGAGGAAGGAGGGGGGGAAAGGGGCTCCTTGCAAGGCTTCAGTCTTGGTAGAGTAGCGGTTGCCTGGTTACCAGCAGCCTTCCTGTGGAGAAGAGGCACATCCCAACATGTCCTCACCTGCCTGGCAATCCAGTGGTTCTCCAAAGATGTCAAGATGCTATACAGGGAGAAGATTCTGGATGCTGATTTACTTCAGGTGGAAGAAGCCCATTCAGATGAGCAGGGGACCTAGAGAAAGGTGCATCCTGGCTTGTTCCTAAATAGTGGCTTGTAGAGATTCTGGATATATTCCTGCAAGACAGAGCATGCTGTCATATTTTGGATACCACCAACAACTGAGTTTTGGCATATGGGCAGCCTTATGCCCACAGGTGCAAAACACCTGAGGGCAGGACAAGAAACAATGGATGGAAAGTAATCAAGGAGAGGAGCAACCTGAAACTAAGGAGAAACTTCCTAACAGTGAAGACAATTAACCAGTGGAACTGCTTGCCACCAGAAGTTGTGGGCACTCCATCACTGGAGGTTTTTAAGAAGAGACTGGACAGCCACTTGTCTGAAATGGGATAGGTTCTCCTGCTTGAGCAGGGGCTGGATTAGAAAACATCCAGGGTCCCTTCCAATTCTGTTATTCTTTGTCCTAAAGTGGGGGCTATGTAATAGAGTGAGGTAGGATCATGTATTTAATCCAGTAAAACCTTTAGAAAAGAAAAGAACTTATTGGCTTTCAAAAACCCCAAATCTGTTTCCAATAATTTTAGGGCTGTACTTTTCTCCATATCCCTTTATGTTAATGTCTTTCAATGGCTGTTCCTGTGCCTCTACATGAGTTCCATGCATCTTCTCCATTCTCAGAGGTCTCCAAAGTTGGGCAACTGTAAGACTTGTGGACTTCAAATCCCAGAATTCATAGCTGGCTGGAGAATTCTGGGAGTTGAAGTCCACTGCAAAATCCACATGGGTAGCAGGCTATCAGTCATCATTGAATAGCAGAGAACGTCGACTTCTGGTGTTGAGGTCATGATGGAGCGGAGCAGGAGAGTGATCTCTCCAATCCTGTATCCGAATTTTTGTGCTAGGAAGCTCTCAGAGGCATCGTGAAGCTTGGAGAGACACACAAATCAGAAGGGGAAACCTAGGAGCAGAGTGGAGGAAAGCAACCTCCTGCTGCCAAAAGGGGAAGCCCTTTGAATCCGGCGCAAAACAAACTCGGCATGTATGGCGGGTCCGAAGCCATGACAGCCAGCTGTGATTGGGAAGCAGGAAAGTGGATCAACGCAAGACTTCAGAAGAAGAACGGCAGACTGGGACAGTTTTTGAGGGGTGAAAGAAGAGATTCCTATGAAAGATTCTTGACAGAGGGAATCTTCAGGGAGAGTGAATACAGTGGCGAATTGGTGGGGGATAGCAGAATGAAAGGGAGAGGAGGAAACAATTGGAAAAGAACAGTTTGATGGCTGAGAGACAGTACCGCAGAAGAAAAGATCGAGACTATGTGAATAAAAACTTAAAATTTCTACAATTTGGACTGATTACTAGCAGAGCAGAAAAGAGACATTAGAGAGAACAATTGGAACTTTAATAGAGATCTGTAGTTGAATGGAGAGTGGAACCATTTTGATAGAAAGCTGTGACTGCAATTTGAAAGTGACTAAGTAGTTAAAGACGGCTGATGAAACAGGAAATGAGGAAAGTAATTTGACGGTGTGCAGAAGAAAGGGAAAAGAAGAAGGAAGGAAGAAGAAGAAAGCTGAATAATTTCTAAGTATTAAATTTAAATTTGTATACTGGGAAAAAAATCTAATAACAAATATATACATATATATAGCAGGCGCCAAGAAGATCAGGTGGAGGAAAAAGAAACAGAACAAGAGGAAAGAGAGCAGGAAGACATGGAAAGAGAAGGCGTAAGAACGAGACACCAAACAAGCTTCAACAAGAAACAACTACAGAGTAAGAAGGCGGAAGAAATCAAATTGATTTCCATTAACATCAATGGTTTAAATTCACAAATTACCGTATATACTCACATATAAGCCGATCTTGCATATAAGCCGACCCTTTAAAAACTGCCCCAAAATGAGGATTTTTGAAAAAACTCGCATATAAGCCGACCCCCAAATACCATGGTGAACGCTTTTTTTCCCCCCCAAATTTGGGGGTCGGCTTATACGCGAATAAATCTGGCTGCCCGACTTCGCACGATGAGAGCCAAGACTCTGATCGCCTTCGCGGGCAGCGGCTTCGCGCGATGAGAGTCTTGGCTCTCATTACGCGAAGCCGCTGCCCGGCGAAGGCGATGAGAGTTTTGACTCTCATCGCACGAAGCCGCTGCCCACGAAGGCCATGAGAGTCTTGGCTCTCATTGCACGAAGCCGCTGCCCGCGAAGGCGATGAGAGTCTTGACTCTCATCGCGCGAAGTCGGGCAGCCAGATTTATTCGCGTATAAGCTGACCCCCAAATTTGGGGGGGAAAAAAAGCGTTCTAAAGTCGGCTTATATGCGAGTATATACGGTAAGAGGAAAAAAACAATAACTAAACTATAGAAATTGAACTTAGATGTTATATAGAAATGCATATCCAGGAATATGCATATCCTTCAAAAAATGCATATCCAGAAACATCAAAGTAAACTGTTAGAAGCATCAAAGTTAGGAGATTTATACGTATCTCTAGCCCAACCAAAAAAGAGGGGGATAGCAATATACTGTATATTAGGAAACATTTGCAAGCAAAACAGGTCTACGCAGACGTGGGGGCTAGGATTCTGATGTTAGAAGTTTATATAAACTATAAGAAAATGTTATTAACAGTGATATATGCGCCAAACGAGAAACAAGAAAGAAGTTATACTAAATTATATAGAAAATTAGTACAACAGGAATATGAGAACATATGCCTGCTAGGTGATTTCAGTGCAATAGCAAATTTAGGAAAAAATAATAATGAACATCCTGGGAAAAAAAGGAAAAGGAAAACATTACCAAAAGTATTCTATCAAATGGCGGAAGAATTAGTATTAGAAGATATATGGAAAGTAAGAAATCCAGACAAAAAACAATATACTTATTATTCAGCACCACACACATCATGGTCAAGATTGGATATGTTATGGACAAATGTGGAAATTAGACATATCATAAAAGAAATAGAAATTGAAACTTAGACATGAGTGGACCATAATCCTTTTAAAATAATTTGAAAAGGATTGAAAAAGAATAGAAGATGGATGCTAAATAAAGAGATCACAAAAGAAAAAGAATGTGTTTAAGATGATGGAAAAAGAATTGGAGTTCTTTCTGAAAGAAAATAAAAAACAACAAACATCAATTCCAAACCTATGGGACATGACGAAAGCATACATCAGGGGCTTAAGCCCTTGTCCCACTGCACCAACGGATGCAAAGAGGATGTAAAACGTTAAAAAATGTTGGAAAACGCTATGCATCCGTTGTGTGCTCACTGCATGTGTGTTTCATACGCTCTATCCTTTGAGCATCCGTCCACTGAGATTTCATCCGCTCAAGAAGTTTTGAGCTGCACAAAACTTTGTGAACGGATGAACTTTCTGCTGTGTATGTACGAGCAACAAACGTTCTATGTCTGTTTATCATCCGTTAAACGTCCGCTGTATCCTCTCTGCATCCTCTGGGCATCCCCTCAACTCACATCCGCTGCAGCTAGAAATGGAAAGAGGGAGGAAACAAAAGGTACGCGGAACGTCTACACAGCGTTAGAAGCACAGAAATAGAAAGGATGAGCAGTGAACGGTTTGCATCCTATATGCATCCTCTAGGCTTCCTATGTACATCCGTTTAACATCCCCATGACATACTACCCACGTCCGTTCTTTTCCTTTCTTTTCCGTTCTGTTTATGCAAATTTTTGCCAGTTTTTGCAGCGGATGACAACGGATGGAGCACCCCCAAAATTTTGCTCGTCCGCTGTGTCCTTTTTGCATACGTTTTGCATCCATCGGCCAGTGGGACCTAGCCTTAAGGAGTTAGAAAAAACACCACAGAATAAGATAACAAATGCGGAAGGGATAATGATCAGACACAAATTGGATATGTTAGCACAATATGATGGTTACAGGACATGAAAAAGATAAAACCAAATTATTTTGAACAGGTAAATAAGCCAGGAAGGTGGCTAGCCTATAGACTTAAGAAAGAAAAGGAAAAAAAAAAAATCCAACAATTGAAGGATGCTGATAGTACATTACAACATCAAACTGAAAAGAAAAAAACATATTGTTAAAAAATTTTTTGAGGAACTATACAGTGGAGAAGATGTACCGGAGGAAAATATCCAACATGATTTAGAAGGGAAAGGGCTACCTGTGATCCCAGCAGAGAATAAAGAAGAGATAAACAGGAAAATAACATGAAGAGAACTGCAAGAAGCAATCCTGAAACAAAAACAATAAGACATTGGGACCGGATGGTCTCCCAGGGGAACTGTATAAAGCGCTCCAAGAAAAATTAGAAATGCAATTATTAGAACTCTACAATAAGGTACCGATGACAGCGAAATTACCCAAGTCATGGGAGACATATATAACATTGATCCCAAAAGAAGATTCGGACCATCAATTAATTCAAAATGATAGGCCCATATCCCTTTTAAATGTTGACTACAAAATACTTATGTGTCCATTATGTCAGAAAGATTGAAAAAAACCCTTAACCAGATCATTCATGGCGAACAAAACGGATTCCTACCGAACAGATAAATCAAAAATAATACCAGAATGGTAATGAATATAATAGAATATTATGAAGCAAACCCAGGAAAACAATTGGCAATGGTCTTCTTTGGTGCGCAAAAGACATTCGACAATGTTAATTGGCAGTTCATAATACAATAATTAAAAAGCATGCAATTTGGCAATAAATTTATCAAACTGACATTGACAATTTATACAACACAGACGGCCAGTGTAATACTGAATGGTGACAGAATGGAAATGTTTAAGATCAACAAGGGAGTAAGGCAGGGATGCCCACCGTCACCCCTTCTCTTCATCCTTACCTTAGAAAACTTATTGGAAAATGTGAGGAAAAATGAAGAAATCAAAGGGGCTCTAATTAAAAAGGAGAATTATAAGGTACAGGCATTTGCCAATGATATAGTATTTTTTCTGGAAGATCCAGAGAATACGGGAGTAAAATTAATAAAGTAAATAGAGGAATTCGGCAAGGTCGCAGGCCTTAAGATAAATAAAAAGAAAACAAATTTATTGACTAAAAACAAAACAAATTTATTGACTAAAAATTTAAAAGATAAGCAAAAAAAAGAATTAGAAGGAAAATTGGGAATGCAAAGTGTGAAAAAGGTAAAATATTTAGGCATTTGTTTCACAGCAAGATGCTCTTCAGTCAAAAAAGATTATTATGACAAACTAATAATACAAATTTAAAAAGAATTGGAAATGGGGAAATTACAGCTATCATTACTGGGGAAAATTGCAGCAATTAAAATGTTTACTCTGCCAAAAATACTATATCTTTTTCAAACTGTACCAATAAGATTGGATAAACCCTTTTTTAGAGAATTAGATCAAATAATAAGTAAATTTGTTTGGGATGGGGAAAAAGCATGATAAAAATGAAATTGTTACAGGACAAAAGAGAAAGGGGTGGCTTTGGACTCCCTGACTGGGAAATTTATTACCAGGCTGAGGCTATGGTATGGATTAAAGATTGGATCAACCTAGAAAGTAGAAGAGTATTGTTGATAGAGGGTCACAGCTTGCAGAGAGGGTGGCATAGTTTCCTATGGGATGGGAAATGTAAACAACATGCATATTTTCAGAGATACATGATTAGAGATTCATTAATTCAGACATGGAACAAGATTAAAAAGAATCATTATACTAGAATGCCGAACTGGTTGTCAACTATGGAAGCACAAATCTACCCAAACGCAATGGATCAGGGAAAAAAGAGGAATTATAAAGACTTATTAGACACACAAGGAAGATTAAAAGCGAGACAAGAACTACAGGAACAAAATATAAAGATAAATTGGTGGGCATACATGCAAATTCAGGTGAGATACAAAAAGGACAGAGAACAATTTGGTTTCTGCATGGAAAAGCATAAATTAGATAAAATTCTACAAGAAATGGAAAAGAAAATGATCTCAAGAAATGGAAAAGAAAATGATCTCAAGAATACATAATTTTCTACTAGATTTTAAAATGGAAGAGGAGGTGGTCAAAGAGATGATGGTGGTATGGGCAAAAAATGTTGGCCATAATATAGACCTGGAAAATTGGGAGAGAATGTGGGGATTTAAATTACAAATTAATTACATCTACAGCATACAGGGAAAATCAATACAAAATTTTCTACAGATGGCACCTTCCCCCCGCTAGACTGGCAAAAATATTTAACTCTGACCCAAATTGTTGGAAATGTGGAAAAGAAAAAGGGACTTATTTCGATACCTGGTGGACATGCCAGGAAGTTAAAAAATATTGGAATATAATAAGACAATGGATAGAAGAAATCATAAATCAGAAAATTGAACTTAATCCAGAAACCTTTTTATTAATTATAATAACACAAAAATGCAATAAAACAGATATATCATGTTACATATATTAACAGCTGCAAGGAATTTGTACGCACAATTCTGGAAAGAAAAAAGGGTTCCACCAAAAGGCATGGTTGTAAAAAAAAAAATAGATTGTATAGGGTAACGATGAAAATAAAAGACAGAAGATTCAATTTTCTAGAGGGCCTGGTATGAGTGGTTTAGAAATAAAAAGAAAATAAAATGGCAGTTGGGAAAAGAATGAGGGAATATGTAAATATATCAATATACCATGGAGAAGATTGATGTGCTAGGATAAAAGATATTGATTTATAGCAAGAGTAAGATGTAATGGTAAAGGAAATGTAATGGTAAATACATATATTTTTATATATGTATATATATATTTTTGTATACATATATTTTTATATGAAATATGCAAGGAGATGCAAAAGATGTCTTGATGTTGATAACAATGTATAAAGTTTTATGTTTTTAAAATTTGAAAACTTAATAAAAATTTATAAAAAAAGAGCGGAGAACATCACTGTAAGCATTACTTGTACCAACTTCCCCCCACTTCTTCTTCCATTGAAGAATGGCAGACACGGATCTGACAGTCACGCTGTTTTCTGTTGATTCTGCATAAGCCCACAGACGATTCTGTGTGAGGTTAACATTTGAATCTTGTTTATCCCTTTTTCCCTACAGTTAAGTCCTTGACTTACAACAGTTCTCACTTAGTGATCACTCAAAGTTACAATGGCACTGAAAAAAGGGAGCCATAAAACAGCATTCCCCCATGGTCACATGCTCAAAATTCAGACTTTTGGCAACTGACTCCTATTTATGAAGGCTGCAGTATTCCAGATTTATGTGATCCTCTTTTGCGACCTTCTGACAGGCAAAGTCAATGGGGGAGCCAGATCCAATTCTGTTACTTCTCAGTTCTGTTACTCACTTTACAGCTATAGTGATTCACTTAACAACTCTGGCTAGAATGATTGTAAGTTGGGGCAAAACTAACTTATCTGTCTCGCTTAGCAACAGAAATTCTGGGCTGAAATGTAAGTGGAGAGGACCCGCTGTATATGAACTGGTAGCTGTTTTTTATTTAATGATTTGATTGTTGATCTGTGACTACAATAGGGAAAACTGGGATGGATTTTATGATCTAGCACGCATTGCCAAAAGGAATGGCTATCCCAGAACTAAACTATTTGAAGTATTCTCCTTTTTTTCTTCTCTTCTCCCGCTTCCTCCCCTCTCCTTCCAGATGTGAAGCCATCAAATATCTTGGTCAACTCGAGAGGAGAAATCAAACTCTGCGATTTTGGGGTCAGCGGGCAACTGATTGATTCCATGGCCAACTCTTTTGTGGGCACGCGGTCTTACATGTCGGTAAGTGCCATAAGGTACTTGGTGCCATCTTACATGTCGGTAAGTGCAGGCCAAAAAGTACCAGTAGCTGCTGTCGAATTCAGACATGATGACAGCTGATCAGTGTGGTGATCAATCTCTTGTTGAGTGGAGTGTTTTCTTGCCTGCGAAGTGCACAAGTGTTTTGCACAGGAGTGTGCAACCTAAGGGTGCCCTCTCCTTTAGTTTAGTTTTAGTTTACTTTATTGTCATTGCACTTCGTACAACGAAATTAAACTCCATCTTCAGTGCACATCATGACAATGAAAATAAACACAAACACACATCCTTCACACATTAAACCGGGAACCCCTGACACCACACCAACACTGCACTATACAGCAGAATTCAACAGAGCGACTGCCCTGGGATAGAAGCTGTTTTTCAGCTTATTTCTCCTTGTTTTTATTATTATCCTGTACTGTCTGCCAGATGGTAATAGTTCAAAAAACGGGGATGCCCAGGATGAGACGGACCTTTGAGGATGTTTTGAACTTTCTTAAGGCAGCGGGAGCTATAAAGCTCTTCCAAAGAGGGGAGAGGGCAACCCATGATCCTCTGGGCAATGACATTCACCCTCTGGAGTTCTTTCCTATCTGCCACTGTGCAATTGGGAAACCATACAGAGGTGCAGTATGTTAAGTTACTCTCGATGGTGCAGCAGTAGAAGCTCACCAGCAGTTTCTCATTCAGTTGTTGTTTTCTGAGAAGCCTCAGGTAGTAGAATCTCTACTTTGCTGGGTCCTTTTGACCAGGACTGCAAAGTGGGCACCCCAGGTCAGATCCTCTTTTAGGGTAACACCTAGAAACTTAAAATTGGCCACTTGCTCCACTCGGTCTCCATTGATAAGCAAGGGCTGGATGTCTGATCTGTTCCTTCTATATAATCCGCTATAAGCTGCTTGGTCTTATTGGTGCTGAGGACCAAGTTGTTGTTCTCCACACCACGAATAGTTTCGCATTGTCAATTTCTCCTCCTTCATCACCCTTTCCATTCTGTGACCGGACGGGCTTTTGCTGCTGCACTGTCCATGTTTTTCCACCCTTGTAACTCGTTCTGACTTTGCGTCCCCCCAGCCGGAGAGACTGCAAGGGACTCACTACTCAGTGCAGTCGGACATCTGGAGCATGGGGCTCTCCCTGGTCGAGATGGCCATCGGCAGGTACCCCATCCCTCCGCCCGATACCAAGGAGCTGGAGTTGATGTTTGGCTGTCCCGTTGGGGCTGACTATCCTGTCTCGGAGACTTTTCCCCGGCAGAGAATGCCAGGGCGGCCCATGAGCGGTAAGAGGGCGCAAGCTGGCAGTGCCATCTTGGGGGGCTGAAAACGGACCACTCCTTGGAGAAGAGGATCCAGTTGTGACTGGGTTTTTTTTTTTTTTTTTTTTTAGGGAAGTCAGTGGGTGTGAATGTGTTGGGATGGTTGGGCACAGGCTGTGCCAGAGCAACCCCATCCTTCCAGCATGGGCTGGGCCTAGGAGTTTGGCCTTCAGATCTGCAGAAGCATTTTCAGAGAAGGGACCATTTCTTCCCACTGGCCATACCTGTTTCCACCAAGGCTTTGCTTTCATTTAGGCAGTCCCTGCTTGGTTACAGGGCCAAAACTTCCTGACAGTCTAGGCGAGGGATTTTGAAATTTGGCTAGTTGAAGATATGTGGACTTCAATTCCCAGAATTCTCCTATCAGCATGCTGTGAGTTTTGGAAGCCATATTGAAACCACGCTGCCACATTTTGAGCCTTGGAGAGTTGGAGGGTGGAAGTTCTTGGGGTATATGCAGTTAGACAAAATAACATTCTTTTTGTAGTTCGAGGTCATGCTGTTGTGTGCATATGTGAAGAGAAGTCTTCAGTTGGGACGGATGATGATTGGGGCATGGGATGTGATGGTGGGTGTGGGGGGTTGGATTTGTAATTTTGATTATTACAAGGAAGCCTGGGATTTTCAGATTTGGGATTCCCCCAATTGTGCCAGTTACTATCCCAATAAAAGAGAATTTCTGAGCAATGTCTGTCTCAGAGTTATTGGTTGGAGTGAAGGGTTGCTGAAACGCTGACACATACCTTCCTTCCTTTCCTTTTCCTTTTTTTTCCTTCCTTCCTTCCTCCATTCATTTATTCATTTTATAAATAGTTCAAACTGGCAAACATATCCAACAAACCTTCCCTCTCCGAGTAAGCCTGTGAGGTGGGTTGAACTAAAAGAGAGGGACTGACCTCAGAGCCTCCCAGATGGCTTTTATGCCTAAGGTGGGATGAGAACTGAAAGTCTAGGCCAGCACCTTAATCACTACACTGAATTTGGTCTATGTATGCTGGCTGGGAGAATTCTGGGGGTTGAAGTCCACACATCTTAAGATTGTTGAGTTTGAAAAAACATTTGTTTTTAGCAAACATTTGTTGACAAAACCGACGCTGTCTCTCTTCATCAGCATTTCTTAAAACAAATTTCAAGGCATGGCACTGAATGAATTTTGGAGACAGTTCAGTCTCATCAGAAAAGAGTGAAAAAATAAGCTGTACGCCAAAGAGTAAAATTAATTTTGCCGACGTGTTGTCATTTTTCAGCCTACGGTTCAGACAGCCGACCACCTATGGCCATCTTTGAGCTCCTGGACTACATTGTCAATGAGGTGAGTGGAACATAGTGGGTCTTCGGGGTTTTTTTGTCTTCTGCAAGCGGAAGGGTTTTTGCTGTCGTAAGAAGCATCCTGGAATCATGCTGTTGTGATGGACTCCTGCCCTGGATAGATGACCTCCAGGGCCCCTTCCATTCTGCAGTGCTCAGAACCCCCAAGGAGATTCAGATGGTTGGGATCAGTGGTAAAATTTTTTCCTACTGATTCTGTGGACATAGTTTGGTGGGCATGGCTTGGTGGGCGTGGCAGGGACAGTTATTGCAAAATCCCCATTCCTCCCCACCCCACTCACCTGCTTTCCAGCTCCGTTCTCCTCTGCAGGGCAACCAAAGAAGACCCAGCCAATCAGCTGGGACTCAGGAGGCGGAGAATAGATGGGGCGGGGCCAGTCAGAGGTGGGATTTGCTGGTTCTACTCAAAATTTCCATTACCGGTTCTCCAGAACTGGTCAGAACCTGCTGAATACCACCTCTGGCTCCCTCAAAAATCTTTGTAGATGGCTGAAATCTCACCCAAGATCTTAGTAAGACCAGATATGCAAAAAAAAAAAAGGGGAGGGGTATTTTAGGGGTGCATCTGAAGCAGCCTTTCCCAGTCTGGCTTGAAAGTCTTCCTCTTCTAACAGGCGCATCAGCTGCAAAGCCCGTTTCTGTGGCCCCATTAAAGTCAGTCATTGCAGGCTCGAGAGGCAGCTGATGCTGGGATGCAAAAAGGAGTTTTAGACCTCAAGATGGTTTTTTCGCCCCTCTGTGCTGAATAGAGGCAGATTTGACTGTTCTCTCCCTTGATGCAGCACATGAGGATCTCTTGTATCTTTCCTCAAGGAAATGCTTCGGGTTGAGTTCATTTAGTTCCCATGTTTCTGCTATTTTTTTAGTAGCATTTGTAGCAGGACTACCAGATTCTATAACATGTTTGCTCCTTATGCCATCCACCTGGTAAACTCACAAGATTTGTCTTTCACGCCATAAGCATTTATAACTAGACTGTGTTGTTTCTGTGTGTCATATATGTGGGTATATACATAATTTTGTACTTATTTATCTATCTGGTCATGTTTATGTAGTGTAATATTGAAGGTAGTGACCCTTTAAGAGCTGTATGCAATGAAATTTCATTTTTAACATGTGCCAATTAGTAGACATTCAAAGTGACAAAGTTATTCTTATTCTATTCTAATTTCTCCTATTCTATTCTATTCTGATTTATCCTATCCTATTCTGTTCTGTTCTATACTATTCTAATTTCTCTGTTCTATTCTATTATATTCTAAATTTTTCTATTCTATTCTAATTTCTCCTATTCTATTCTATGTTCTATATTCTATTGTATATTCTATTCTATTCTAAATTTTTCTATTCTATTCTAATTTCTCCTATTCTGTTCTATTTTATTCTATTCTATTCTCACTATTCTATTCTGATTTATCCTATCCTGTTCTGTATTTCTCCATTCAATTCTAGTTTCTCTATTCTATTCTAATTTCTCCCATTCTATTCTATTCTTTAACCCTGTGGCATCTGGGAAACTGCTGAGAGTCTTTGAAAATGGAGCATCATCTAAAAAAATCAAAGTCATGAAAGATGGACACAATTGTGAATCCTGCAATTGGAGGTGGAGTATAGAAAGAGACGGACAGGCAGGCAGGCAGGCAGACCATTTGGCCTCTTGGTTAAGGTGCTGGCCTAGCAGCCAGGAGATGGAGAGTTCCAGTCCCGCCTTATTAGGCATGAAGGCTGGCTGGGTGACTTTGGGCCAGTCCTTCTTACTTCGCCCAACCTACCTCACAAGGTTGTTGTGGTAGAGAAAATTGGAGAAAGAAGGAATATTAGGTACATTCGCCGTCTTGAGTTTCTTGTAGAGTAATAAAGGTGGGATTAAAAATGCAATGAACTCCGAGTTGCAGGATCGTTTCTCTTTTCATCTTTGACCCTTTGGTTGCTTTCAGCCCCCTCCAAAGCTGCCAAGCAGAGTCTTCAGTCCAGAATTCCAAGACTTTGTGAACAAATGGTGAGTCCAGACTCCAAACTGTTTCCTTTGGGGGACAGGGGGGGGGGGTGTCAATGAACATGCAGAGGGGTTGACTCTTATAAAATGTGGTCCATTTTTGCCTTTCTGGACCAAACTTGCTCACAATTCAACATGATGGTATGATTTTCAAGATTTATTTATTATTTTTTTTTGGTCATTTGATGGCCACGCAAACCATGTTTCTCCAAAAATATGACCTACTCAGGAAAATAATCCTAGCTTGATTTTTTACATGTGCGCCCAATATAAGCCCTACTCCCAAAATAAGCCCTATGGACAGGTAAAAATTAAGCTAGGGTGGGGATGGAGGGGTGGAGCTGCCCTACTACTTACCTTTGAACAGTTGCAGCCAGGGCTTGCACAACCAAACACCTGCCTTGCCGGCCCATTTCTTCTGCAGCTGGCAAGGCTTTCCCGAATAGCAAAAAAGAGGCCGGGGGCCACACATGCAAGTGAGGTAAGTCATCCCCCCAAAATAAGACCTGGTGCCTTTTTTTTTTCTTGGCAAAAATATAAGACAGGGTCTTATTTTTGAGGAAACACAGTCGTTTTTGAGCAATGTGCTGGGATGCACACTCCAGCAACATGGATAAAGCCAGGGCAGAATCCAAAATTGATCTATGTCAATTCAAATAAAGCGTAGGAATTATTGACCATGCCTTGAGCGGAGATTGTGCCCATGTGAACAGTGGTCCATTGCAACCTCAGCTCATGTCCTATTACTTTGCACAGGATATAATATCCTTGTAGATATATATGTGTGTGTGTGTATGTATGTATGTATGGTATTCAGCTTTGTTCGGGTATTTTCCCATGTCATTATAGTTGTGCTTTTAAAGTTGTAGCAACGTTTCAGCAGAATCTCATCTGCCATCATCAGGCTTCTGTATTGAGTTTGTATGTGGGTCAGATTTTTAGTAAAAGTCTGATTCACAGATGAACGCAATACAGAAGCCTGATGATGGCAGATGAGATTCTGCTGAAATGTTGCTACAACTTTAAAAGCACTACAATGACGTGGGATAATACCCGAATATATATAATTGTCAAAATATTCAGGAAATTCTGATCTCTCTTAGGTACATTAGATCAGTATGATACCTTATTTGAACATGGTTACATTTTGCTACACTTATCTGTAAAATTAGGCAGATTTTGGCCACCCGCTAATGATCTCATCCTGAATTATAGTACACGATTCTGTCTTTGTCTGTTTTGTTTTATTTTAATTTTATTCTGGTATGGGACCATAAGGAAAGCTGGACCATGCATTTAAGGCTTCATATTTTGGGTTGCCATTCATTCAACCATTGCATGGAATCCAGAACTACAGACCTCCAATTTAACACATATCTCAACCATGATTGTATTTGTGGGTGTGTTGTGCTCCCATGTATAACTGTAATATATAACTTTTCTTTTTGACAGCTTGATCAAGAATCCAGCTGAGAGGGCAGATCTAAAACAGCTTATGGTGAGTGAATTGTTCCTGGCTTTTTTGAAAGATGCATATTGCAAGATTCCTCCCCTTGGAATCTACTGGTTTCATCAACATGCGAGAGTGGTTTCATTAAAGACTTGGAAAGTCAACATGCACGACTTTCAATTCGGGTTGCTGACTATTCTATTTTATTTTTTATTCTATTCTATTTCTATGGTGGTGCAATTAGAATGCAGCATTGCAGGCTAATTCTGTCAGTTTGATTCTGACAGGGCTTAAGGTTGACTGAGCCTTCCGTCCTTCCGCAGTCGGTAAAATGAGGACCCAGATTGTTGGGGACAATAGGCTGACTCTGTAAACCGCTTAGAGGGGGCTGAAAAGCACGATAAAGCAGCAAATAAGTCTAAGTGCTACTGCTATTGCTAAGAGGAAAGAAAGAAGAAAGGGTGTGATGGGAAAAGAAGGAAGGAAGTGGAAGGAAAAGGGGAGGAATGGGAAAGGAAGGAAGGGGAAGGAAAGGGGACAAATGGGAAAGGAAGGATGGAGGGGAGAGAGGGAAGGCAGGCAGGCAGCTGGACCTGGAACATCCATTTAACATCCATCAGCAAGAGGCTGACTCTGTAAATCACTTAGAGAGGGCTGGAAAGCACTATAAAGCAGTATATAAGTCTTAAGTGCTATTGCTAAGAGGTAGGAAAGAAAGAAAGGGTGAAATGGGAAAGGAAGGGAGAAGGAAAGGGGAGGGATGGGAAAGGAGGAAGGAATGGAGGAAAGGAAGGAAGACAACTGGACTTGGCACATCCATTTCAGTCAGCAAGAGGCTGACTCTGTAAACCATTTAGAGAAGCTGGAAAGTACTATAAAGCGTTATATAAATCTAAGTGCTATTGCTATTGTCTTTTCTCCTTACCAGGTCCACATTTTCATCAAAAGAGCGGAAGCGGAAGAGGTGGACTTTGCGGGCTGGCTGTGCTCCACCATCGGCCTCAACCAGCCCAGCACTCCAACCCACGTCGGCGGACTCTGAGCCGCTCCGCTGGTCACGGTACGAAGACTTGCACCAGCTGCTGCTGCTATGCAACTTCCATTCCACGGGGGAGGCCGACTCAGAAACTGCTCACTCCAGACGCCCACTGACGCGCACCAGGGTTGGGGAGCATGGCATGATGTGGCGCATTGGTGTTCCCCGCCACCTCCCGCTGTTTAGAGCCACAATTCCCCCCTTTCCCCACCCCCTTCTTTTCCTATCTACTCAAAAAGTTATTCTGCTGCCCCTCCCACCGCCGCCCCGCTTCCGTGCTGCGCCTTCACAGCTTGTCGTGCCAAATTCTTTTCCAGGTCGAGTCCCTTTCGCGGGTTTGTGCGAACAGCTGTTGTGTTTGATTCTCGACGACCAAATGTGACGCTTTGTGCCGCCAAAATCAGCACAGTTGACGTGAATGATGGATGCCTTTCCTTAACTGGGGAACCTTGCCAGAGACCTGGTGGCTGTTCCCAGCCTTCGTAGAGTTTTGTCCCGTGAGCCTAACTTCAGTGGTCCCTTTTTTTTCTCAGCTTTTGCTTATCCCAGTCCTGGTCAGAACAGTTAGAGAGGGGTGGGTTGCTTTCGGACATGGATTTGATGCCACTAAGCTGAGAGGTGGGAGTCATGAAGAACCCTGGGCCCTCAACTGGTGGGAAAAACCATTGGTGGGCTTCAGCCTGAGTAAAGGGGTATTATTATTATTTTTTGGCCTCCCCTCCTGGGTCAGTATGAACACACCTGTTGATGCTTTTATTTATTTGCCTTGTTGGATATTTTGGGCTGGCTTGGCGTGCTGTTTTTTAACCTTGAGCACTTCAAGATGGGTGGGCTTCAACTCTCACAATTCCCCAGCCAGTTATTCTGGGAGTTGAAGCCCACCCATCTTCAAGTGTCCAAGGTTGAGAAAGACTGGCTTAGTGGCACTCATCTCCTCCATCTATTATTAATTTGGTATCTGCTGAGCACGGGTGAAAGGAAACTGTCCGGCAGAATCAATGCATTTCTTTCTCTCTCTGATCTTTTCTTCTTTTAAAGGCATCAAGATTTATTTCCCTTCTAGGACGGCTGAGGTTATTAGATGTCATGAAATCTCTGCATCCGTTGTGTTGGAAACTTCTTTTAATCATTTTACTCTTTCCAGATGTTGAGCCAACTACATCCTACATTTAATAAATGTCACCAAAATCACTTTGGAGAGTTTATGGGGTTTTTAAAACACGGCCATTAGCTCGCTTGGTGTTAAGGTAAATTTTTTCGTGGCTTTTTGGGATGGGGGAGAGGAAGTAACTTCTAGATTTAACTCTGCCTCTGATCTCCCAGGCGTGATCTTGCAAAAAGGATCTACAAAACACTCCATAGCCCATCTTCCAGAGATCTCTCTTCTCCAGATGGAGGACAATTGTGAACTGTACCGCATGAGGAGGTATTAAGATGCTACAGTATAGCACCTGATGGATGATTATCATAAAGCAAGGACCTTCAACCTTGGCAATTTTAAGACTTGTGGACTTCAACTCCCAGAATTCCTCAGCCAGCAAAGCAGGGCTCTCCTTTTAAGATCAGTGTTGTGCCACAGGTAGTCCTCAACTTACAACACTTCATTTAGTGCTGGTTCGAAGACACAACGGCACTGGAAAAAGTGACTTATGACCACTTTTCAGACTTATGACAGTTGCAGCCTTCCCCATGCTCCCCTGATCAAAATTCAGGCACTTGACAACTAGCTCATGTTTATGATGGTCGTAATGTTCTGGGGTCACGTGGTCACTTTTTTTTTTTTTGCAACCTTCTGCCAAGCAAAGTCAATGGGGAAGCCAGATTCACTGAACCGCCGTATTGCTAATTTAACAAATGCAATGATTCACTGAACGACAGTGGCAAAAATGGTGGTAACATGGGGCAAAACTCACTGAACAAAGCTTTTAACTTAGCAACATAAACTTTGGGCTCAACTGTGGTCGTAACCAGAGGACTACCTGTATTGGATTTGGGCCAAAAGTGTTGTAAAACGCACACTGGACACCACAAACAGACATAAAGGCAGGTCTGGTACTGAACAGCTGACATGTGGCCACAAAACTTCAAGGGAGGGACTGGCAATCAGAACTTTGGAACCAGGTTGCAAGAACCTTTTTCGAGGTCCACTATAACTTCACGTGATCTCAACAAGTTGTACCAAGTCATCTGTAGGAAACCTTGGAAGTTGTACTTTCAACAAGGGAGTATGGAAGGCTAGGAGGCACACACAAATTTAAAGGATAGTAGTGACTAACATATACTCTCTCTTGTGCAGGGGTGGGTCACAATCGCAACTTCACAACCTGTGGGCTTCAGCTCCCAAAATTCCTGAGCCAGCTTCAGTTTCCGCAAGTTGAAGTCCTCAAGTTGTAAAGTCACCCATTGTCAACTCAAAACATTCCTAGGCCTGTTTTAGTAATTGCCATTAAAAAAGGGGTAGGAGAGGAAGGAAATCTGGAAGAGCAGTGCAGCAGTTTGAAAGCGAAAGCACATTCCAACTCTTACCTTTAAAAGATTGTAACTAAAATACCAGAGCTTTTGCCCATGAATATATTTAATTGGAGAACATGATTGATGACACCCTGCCCGTGAATTTGTTCAATTGGAGAATCTGATTTATGACACACCTGGGGGGAGGGGGGAAACAGGATCACAGGGGACTGTGAATGAGGTATGCCAGTGTTAGCTTCATACAGGGCAGTGCCAGGATGTTGCCTCTAATGAGTATTTAGAAGTTCTTTAAAGTTTGGTTCAAGGATCATTAGGGTGATTGCTGGAATCCTGACAACCATAGTTGCCCACACTTGCTCTTATGTGCCTGCCTTTGCAACATGCCCCATTCCAGATGTGCTGCAGCTGGTTTGCTCCTTCCTGAAAATCAGTGCCAATATATGGTATGCCACCTCCCAAAGAACTACCAATTCACTGCAATATCTTAAGAGTCAAACTCGGAGGCGGTGGGGGAGGGTTATGTATACTTCCTCCCCCTCCCCCCCCAAAAAAAACCAACTTCCTATTTTTGGGTGATTTGTAATTCTGAAGACACAAATCTATCCCGAGCGATGCAAAGCAAACAGAGTCATTTTGACATCTGTTGGAAAGACTGACATGCCAACTAACTGTTAGGAAAGTATCTTTAATATTATCCATAGTAAACAAAACATATTTTTTTATTCCACACAAGTTTCATAAAATGGGTCCAAACCAACCAGAATAAAGGAGTCATATACGGCCATACAGAGGGAAAAAAATCCCATATTTTTCCACTACTTTTGTGCAATTTATCCATAGGAGGTTCAGGAAAACCCAACTGGCACAGAACAGGCAGCTTCCCGGCTTTTTCTGTTTTTTTACAACCGGGCAGGAGATGTTTTGTGGACAAGATTATTGCTTCAAAAACTTTGTTTCCTGAACTGCTACTTGTTTTGAAATGTAGGTCTGCTCTAGAACAAGGGCCTCCAACCTTGGCAACTTTTAAGACTTGTGGACTTAAACTCCACAGAGTTCCTCAGCCAGCTTTGAAGTGCACAAGTCTTAAAAGTTGCCAAGGTTGGAGGCCCCTGCGCGAGAAAATGACTCGTGCTACATAATTAGGCTTCAATGCTGCCATTTTCCAACCCGCCCCGTCATTTATTGCCGCCTTCAGGCGTTTGTGAGATGCTCAGCGGCATTTCTGGTTGGGGTTTGGTCTCTGTAGCACCACACAAGGTTTCATCCAAGCCAGGGAAAGCTTCGGAACACTGGCCTGATAGCAACACTGGTGCACTAGGAATCTGATTCTTCTTCCTCCTCCTCTTCCTCACCGTCACCATGCACTTGTAACTGCAGCTTCGTCTGATTAATGGCCAGTTCATTGTCCATCTGTTCAAAGAAAGAAGAAAATGGGTCACTTCCTGCCAAGAAGTATAAGTCAGGGGAAGAAACATCCTGAACGCCATTTGCAGCAGGTAAGGAAATGCTGAGCTTGTGTTCTGACCCAAACCTGGTTCCACGAGAGTAAACACAAAAACAAAGGTACCAGCACAACCTTTTACTGTTTCATTTACGAATCCTGTTTCCTCACAGGTAAAAGGCTGCTTCCAACAAATTAGCTCCAATAAGTATTCTATTATATAAAGTATTCTATTCTATTCAAGAGCCTTGCCAAGTTTTTGCAAGGCTGCCAAGAACACCAGATAAAATTACGAAACAATAGAGTCTAAACACCAACTCAGATATTCTCATGTCCACCAGGCTCGAGTGTAAAACTTCTTTGCCTTCTGCAAAGAGCTGCAGTTTCTCAGCTGGCTTTTATCTCTTGAGGGAGGGGCCATTCCCTTGCAGCCTTACTCCTGAGTCGCCCGTGCTGCTGCAGCTGCTTTTGCCTTCGAGCAGCCCTGCGTGCATGCGCATTGGGCACAGGCTCCTCGGGGGCCTCTTCCTCACTGCTGCCAGCCTCCACAATCTCCAAAGGCAACACTTTACTCCCTGGTGGTCCTGGCCCCCTCCCTGCATCACACACAGGTCCCTCATCTGAGTCCTCACTCTCCCGAGACCTCAGCCGTTCGCACCTGCTGCTGACAAACCATAACAGCTTGGTGGATACACAGAGTTAGTCCTTGACATATGGCCGTAATGGAGCCTAACAATTATGGTTGTGTGCCGTCATGGTTGTAAAACGGGTTTGGTCATGTGACCTGATTTTACGACCTTTTTCACAGCGATCAGTAAACGTCGTAAAACGAGCACTGTGGTTTAAAAAGGAATGCAGTGTTCACTATGGCAGTTTTGTCCAAAAATGGGAAGAAACTGCTGGTTTTACAGCAAAACCATCGTAAAACAGTCTCACACACACAGACACACACCCCAGTGGTGGGATTCAAATTGTTTTACAACCGGTTTAGTGGGCATGGCTTGGTGGGTGTGCTTTGCCTAACGCCAGCGTGCAGCTTTCCCCACACCAGCTGAGGCCTGGAGCATCAATCAGATGAGAGGATAAAGAAAAGCACAGAGGTGGGAGGGCTAATCCTGCAGTTTCTGTTTTCCTCTCAGCTGATCGCTTGCTTTTTTTTACTACTGGTTCGACCAAACCGGTCCCAACCAGGAGCTTACCACCACTGCACACACCCATGCATATGTTATAAATCCATGCATGGACCAGCACACCAAGATGTTACTTACATTATTAAAAAATGCTCGCCCCAAACGAAATGTAAAAAGGGTGAAATGGGTCTTTCTAATAATCGTCTTCCTGAAACTCGGTGAATCAAATTATGCACCCCGATTTAAAGATTCCCTGGGCCTGAAGCAGTGGTGGGATTCTACCGGTTTGGCCCCGTTCAGCCAAACCAGTAGCTCCGAGGATCATCTGTGAGTGAACCGGTTTGCTCCGATGATCAGCTGCTGGGCCCTCCTGCCGGCCCCGGCTCTATGCTGACCTTTATTTCCTGCTTTTCAACCTCAGCTGCTTCGCACGGCATAGCCGATTGCCACACCTCAGCTGTTGAAGACACTGGGAGAGTGTAGGATTGCAGTAGCAAACCCTCTGCGCACACGCAAAGCTTGTGTTTGGTATGTGCACGCATGTGGAACACACGTATGTGCAAAGCCTGCCCGCCAAGTCACGCTTACAGAACCTGTGGTCAAAAAAATGGAAACCCACCACTGGCCAGAAGATGTCAGAATCTGGCAGGGAAAAGTTTCCAAAGTCGTCCTTCTCTTGCCTATGTGGTTGATGCATTTTCCTCCCCAGGAACAGAAGGTCTGTAAAATCATGCCATCATGCCTGCATCCAGCATATCATCCATCCATGTTTATGGAGATTCTCCATCATCCAGGTCATGGTTGTCCCAAAGGTGCTTTTTTCTCAAGGCAACTGGACTTACTTTGTTTTTCCTTGAAGAGGTTTCGCTTCTCATCCAAGAAGCTTCTTCATTTCTGATGGAATGGTGGAGAATGGAAGGATTCATATTCCCTGCAGTCATCTGGTCTTTAGCACTCTTTCAAAAGTTTGAAAGGGGTGAATAGAGCCCATCTACATTAAGACTGAACAGCCTTCTCTCAACAGGGAGGGATACAACATCATCTGTCTCCTGCTTACAACACAGTCCTTTCCGCAGTTCCAAGAGAGTTACACACCCATTTGCACGAATCAGGTGACCACGAGGGCACAGATAAACCTTCAAGTGGCCTCAACGAACTCTCAGGAAGAAAGCCCAGTTGGATGAGAAGCGACATGTCTTCAAGAAAAATCAAAGAAAGACCAGCTACCTTTAGAAAATAGCATCTTTGGGACATCTCGAGCCACAGTGGTGCAGAGGTTGGAGTGCAGTACTGCAGGCTCCTTCTGGCTGCCTGCAATTTGGCAGTTCGAAACCCAGCAGGCTCAAGGTTAACTCAGCCTTCCGTCCTTCCGAGGTGGGTAAAATGAGGACCCAGAATTGTTGGGGGAAAGAGGCTGACTCTGTAAACTGCTTCGAGAGGGCTGGAAAAGCAATGTAAAGTGGTATGAAAGTATTAAGTGCTATTGCTATCTTCCATGGGTGTTTTTTTTTAAAAAAGCGAGTTTCTTTGCTTGGAAATATTGTTCACCTGCTTGGACAGAAACAGAGGAGAGCGTGGAGAGAATCTTCCCTCAGTTGGCATTCTGGTAAATGAGGGACCAGTTACAACTTACAACCAGGGTGGCTGTAGATCATTAGCCCCAGGGCTGCACGGGAGCCTTTTCTCTCTTCTCGTAAAGAGGACTCCACATTTGTGGCCTCTAAACAGGAGAGCGACTTCAGCGGAGGGAAACAGCCTTACATTTACATGCTCCTCCGTGACAGCAGCCGAGGGCGTGAACATCGTCCCTTCTCGGGCGTTGATCATGGACCGAAGAGCCAACTCTTCCACCTGGAAGCAGAAAGTCATGGTCAGCCTTGAAAGAAGCATTAAGCAACGTCCTTGGCACCGTCAATCCTCCTTTATAGTGAAATCTTCTGGCTTCGAGCAGGGGTCTCCAACCTTGGCCACTTTAAGGCTTGTGGACTTCAACTCCCAACTACCCAGCAAAGTTGGCTGGGGAATTCTGGGATTGAAGTCCTCCAGGCTGAAAAGTGTCCAAGGTTGGAGACTCCTGAGAGTGTGAAAACGTAACCTGGCCAGCCAAGGGTTGTGCATCCTAGTACTATGATTTTAAAATGAGTTCACTATGTGTTCACTATGGCACAGTTGATCTCTCAGGTGGGAAAAATGGCAATTCTTTTCTTGCAGTACAAGCTTTTACTGCCCTCTCAAAGCAGTTTACAGAGTCAGCCTCTTGCCCCCAACAATCTGGGTCCTCATTTTACCCACCTCAGAAGGATGGAAGGCTGAGTCAACCATGAGCCAGTCACAATCGAACTCCCGGAAGTGGGCAAAATCAGTCTGCAATACTGCATTCTAACCACTGTGTCACCACAGAAGAAAGGGAAGGAAGGAAGGAAGGAAGGAAGGAAGGAAGGAAGGAAGGAAGGAAGGAAGGAAGGAAGGAA
>BLBF01000077.1:2233793-2274645 GCA_015471245.1 Laticauda colubrina | reverse complement strand
GGGGGGGGTAAAGGGTAGAGCAATAGCAGTTAGACTTATATACCATTTCACAGTGCTCTGCAGCCCTCTAAGAGGTTTACTGAGTCGGCCTATTGACCCAACAATCTGGGTCCTCATTTTATCCACCTCGGAAGGACGGATGGCTGAGTCAACCTGGAGCCTGGTGGGATTTGAACTGCCAAATTGCAGGCAGATGAAAGGCAGCAGAAGTAGCCTGCAGTGCTATGTTCTAACCACTGTGCCACCCCAGCTCTTTAGGGAATTGCTGCAGTTTGTTAAGTGTATCACACAGTTGTTAAAATAGATTAACTCTGTTAATCTATATGTAAGTCCCCAAATTTTGATCACGTGACTGGGAATGCTGCAATGGTCCTAAACGTAAAGACTCAAATTTTATTTTTTTCAGTGCTATTGTCAAGAAAATCGCTAAACTAGTGATTGTAAGGTAAGGAGTGACCTGTACGTCTTCAGTGAAGCTGTCTCCTCTCTTTTAGAAACTACCAGTTTCTAAATTTTAAGGTGACACGTGTGGGCTCCCCTCTAATTTTATCCCAGCAACAATTCTGTATGACGAAATGAATATGACTAATTTAAAGTCAGCTCTGGTCAAGGGAAGCCTGGGATTTAGACTGTAGGTATGGGAAGCATTTCTAGAAATTACCCCCCCCCCCCAAAAAAAAAGCCCCTGATATTTTGTGATAGAAACACTCTGTTTTGATGGAATAGCAAGCCTCAGGGAGACCCCAGAACAAAGGGGAGACTTGCACCGCTCCCACATTTCAAAGACTAGCACCTCAGGAGGACTAGAAACTGCCCTTTTAAGCTCTAGGTATCTAAGTATTTAGGTATCCAAACAATTGTAAGCAGATCTGCAGCAGAGGAAATGGAGCTGAACACCAGGCTTACAATGCTAATCCTCTCCGGAAAGCACATTCCTGAATCTCTATTTATAAGGCTAGCCTTTGTGCAGATGGCTGGGTCTTGCTTCCCCATTCATACCAGGGTCTTAGCACCTTTGCCAACAGCTGGCCCAGGACTCACAAGCCCCTGTCGTCTTCAAATAAACATGGCAAACACCAGGCGTGGAGGGTGGCTGGTTAAGCCCTTTTATGGCCCGAAGTGCCATGGGGAGAAAGAGGATGTTAAAAGTCTCAAGCCAGCAAGAGAGCTATCTTCATCTCGGGCAGGGATCCCCAAATTCTCCAGCTGGCTGGAGAAATCTGGGAGTTGAAGTCCACAAGTCTTAAAGTTGCCAAGTTTAGAGATCTCTGATCTAGGGCAGCCAAAATTCAGAAGATATACCCTTTCAGATGCATATATACATACCGTATACATCTCTATCTCTCTATCTATATATCTATGTTTATATCATACATACATACATACATACATACATACATATATATATATGTGCTGTTTAGCTTCCTTCGGGTATTATCCCACGTCATTGTAGTTCTGTTAAAGTTGTAGCAACATTTCAGCAGAATCTCATCTGCCATCCTCAGGCTTCTGTATAGAGTTAGTTCCTGGTTTCAGATTTGAGGCTGGTCCATTCTGATTGGCTGGGAGCCTGGATCTGTGTTCATTGGACTTGGAGTTTGTTTGATTGGTGTTTCTGGTTTCTTCTGTCTGTTTTTTGGCTTTGATTGGCTGGCAACAGTCTGTTCTTGTTTTGCTAATGAAGAGCAGCCGTCCCTTCACACGGAGCCAAGCTGCACTAAAAGCCTCCAACACAAGAACAGACTGTTGCCAGCCAATCAAAGCCACAAAACAGACAGAAGAAACCAGAAACACCAATCAATCAAACTCCAAGTCCAATGAACACAGATCCAGGCTCCCAACCAATCAGAATGGACCAGCCTCAAATTTAAAAACCAGAAGCTGTGAGACCCACATCCATACAGAAGCCTGATGATGGCAGATGAGATTCTGCTGAAACGTTGCTACAACTTTGAAAGCACTACAATGACGTGGGATAATACCCGAAGGAAGCTGAACAGCACACATGTAAGTACCCGCGAAAGCCTAAGAAAACATATATATATATATGTCTACATATCTAAATCTATATCTATCTATCTATCTATCTATCTATCTATCTATCTATCTATCTATCTATCTATCTATCTATCTATGCTGTTCAGCTTCCTTCGGGTATTATCCCAGGTCATTGTAGTTGTGCTTTTAAAGTTGTAGCAACGTTTCAGCAGAATCTCATCTGCCATCATTCGTCAGATGAACTCAACACAGAAGCCTGATGATGGCAGATGAGATTCTGCTGAAACGTTGCTACAACTTTAAAAGCACAACTACAATTATGTGGGATAATGTCTCCTTACAAGCTAGACCAATCCTTCCCTCTTTTATCAAAACACTTAAAAAACTTTATCATTATAGTTTGGTGCATTTTCTGTCCTCATTCCTCCAGAAATCCTCAATCCTTAAATGGATTAAAAATAACAATTTTTAACAATTTTAAAATAACAATTTTAAAATAACAAAAAAAAAAATAACAACCCTAACTCTAACCCTGCATATCCTTGAGATGGACAACCACACCAATTGAAATGATAAACAACAATAGCACAACGCACCCACCAAACAAGAGCCCATCCCATAAACTGACATGCAGGTGTGGGGTTGAAGGAGCAGCTTGGATGGCTCCTGTGGCCTGGATCACAAATTTAGAATAGTTGGAAGGGACCTTGGAGGTCTTCTAGTCCAACCCCCTGCCTAGGCAGGAAACCCTACACCACTTCAGACAAATGGTTATCCAATCTCTTCTTAAAATCTTCCAATGTTGGAGCATTTGCAACTTCTGGAAGCAAGTTGTTCTTAACCTTTCATTTCTGAGGACCCCTCCCCACTTTTAAAAATTACAGAGGACCATAACTAAGCAAAAAAAAATTTGTAAGCATGGCTTATATTTATCAATATTTACCATATTAACATTTTAAATTGATGCATTCATTGCCAAATATCAAGAATGTTTCACAGGACTTTTAATATTGAATTAATATGGCCTTGGTTTTGAGGATCCCCATGGGACCTTGTATCATAATTTGAGACACACTGGCCTTTAACAAAGCATTGGGGCAAGGAACATAGGCTTTGTTACTCCTCCATCCGATTTCCTGTAGCTTTTGGATTAAAACACCCATCATCCCCAGGCAAAGAAATGGTCTTGGGGGAACCGGGGGTGGGGGGTGGGGGGGGGAGGTAGGCCATTCAGAAGAATCTTTTGGGGGGAAGCTGAGTTACAATTCTGCCTGCAATCACCTTTTTTATGTGTGTGTGGCTGAAAAAGCCCCTGCTGGTCTCTGCGCTTGCAGTCTTCCAAATCTGTTGGGACTATCGTACCCCTTATCCTGTGCCTTGGTTCTTACAGACCTACAGCCATTTGAGCGGGTGGGGGAAATCTATGGAAATTCCCAGCCCTCCAGGTCATGGTTGTCTCAAAGGTGCTGCTTTTTCTTTTTTCCAAGAGGCAACTGGACTTTCTGGTGGTTGTTGTTGTTTTCTTTGAAGACGTTTTGTTTCTCATCCAAGAAGCTTCTTCAACTCTGGGGAATGGAAGTCAGAGCTGAAGAAGCTTCTGGGATGAGGAGCGAAACGTCTTCAAAGGGGGGGGGGGGGGGAAATCCAGAAAGTCCAGTTGCCTCTTGGAAAAAAAAGCACCTTTGGGACAATGGTGGGGAGGGGGGGGAGGACACCATTGGGGGCTCCCTTGAGGCAAATCTCCCTCCCCAGACAGAGGCTGTGCCAGCGGGGTGCGACACGCGTGTGGGCGTCCACACGTGCGCAGTTCCGGGCTACCCCCGTCCCCGCTCGCTCCCTGCGCACCTTGAGGCGGGTGAGCTGGTCGTGCAGCGCCTCCTTGACCCGCAGCAGCGTCTCCTCCTCCTTGCGGAGCTCCTGCAGGCGGCTCAGCATCCTGTTCCCCTCCCCCCCCCTCCCGAGGAGGTGAGAGGGTGCGCGCAGGGATGACGTCACCGGCGACGGCCCCTCTCTCGCCGGTCGGAGGGAGAAGAAGCAAGCGACGTGGGAGCCGCCATCTTGCTCCAGGGCGGAACAGAGGGAAGGCAGAGAGACGTGCCTGGTTTCGAGGCCCCGGCGGCCTTCAGCTCGGGGGGGGTCTTAATGCTTCCTTCCCCCCCCCCAAAAAAAAAAACAAAAAAACAAGGACAGGGGAGCAAAAGGCAGCACTGGCGTGGCGGCGGGGTTGGAACAGCAGCTTGTCAGGAAAGAGGCGAGCGACAGAGGGGAGCAATGCCCCACCTACCCAAAACAGCCCCATTTCGTTCTCTGATTCAACCCAGAACAGAATTCTTTTTATTGGCCAAGTGTGACTGGACACACAAGGCATTTGTCTTCGGTGCAAATGCTCTCAGGGTACATCAAAATGTTAAATTTGTCAAGAATGATTAGGTACAAGACTTAATGATAGTCATAGGGTACAAATATGCAATGAAACCATACTAGGAATCCAGTCAATATTCAACCCAGGGCATTATCTTTGAGGGACTGAAAACACCCAGGTGGTGTTGTTTTTAATTGTTAGCACCCTAATATTAGGTGAGGGAGGTGGGCAGCTTAAAAATGTGATCAATAAATCTTCATATTACCCTCATGTATACGTAGCAAATCTGCATTATTTTTATTTCCCCTGCTGGCTGGTCCAAGAGAAGACTGTCCCTGTAGAGCACAAAAGCTTACACCGGACATCCCAAAGGTGTACGACTTGGGATGGCTGAGAATCACTAGACTTACTCGGGATACTTTTACTTCAGATACACTACAATTAAAGCATTGGAGTATCTGCAAGAGATTAGAAGACAACCCCCCCCCCCCATCTTCCTGTATCTAGGTACACAGAATAGATGTGCAAGGATTTTTTAAAAATCTGATACAAAAAGAAAGTTCAGTATGGACCTGTAAAGTTAAATTTGTGAAAGTTTACGATGCATTCCCTTTTGTGGAAAACCTACTCCCATGACAGAGCACCAGAAACAGTGAGCATCAAGCACCAGGGTAGACTATTCACATCAGCTTTGTTATATAGCTGGGAAATCCCAGAGCAGGAAAGCATTAAAAAAAAAAAAACCCAAACACCCTCCAAATCTGAGGCAAACCTTGTTTCCCCAAAAGTACAGTACCATTGTTAATAGCTCATTTCATATATACACAAATAGCGTATCTGCTTTTCAAATCAATTTCTATTTTTCGAGATATTTGTGCAGAAAAAGTGAAGTAACCCCCCCCCCAAAAAAAAAAACACACACACACGCACACATTTGTAAGGATTCCCTTACAACATTATTGCTCCTGATATCTTGATAAAATTCCTTTTCTTTGGCTGTGATAGATTCCAACCCAGTTTTCTCCTTCTGCCATTCCTGCAACATCTGCTTAATTTTTATGCAGTTGGTCCCTCAGTGAATATGTTCATGCAAAGAGCATCTTTTAGCTCAGTCATGCTGCTTTACCGTATTTCCAATTATCTTGCATTCTACTGAGTTATGCTACTCTGCGCAAATAAAAGATGAAATGACGACACCACTTTGGATATATTTTTATTCTGAGTAAATTGAGATCTTTTAAGCATTGAATCATAAAAGTGCAGAAACTCTTTATGCTGAACTTTCACTCTTTTCAGCACCTGCCACTTGGATCTTCGCTTTCCCTTTCGCTGCCTTCTCTTCTCTGAGTTTGTGCTATCAAAAAAACAGAAAATGGTTCAGACATTTCTATTCCTTTAAAAATAGGTATTCCAGAATAACATTTGAGAAACGTCAAGCCACTCACATTTTTAGCATGGCGCAGAATAGTGTTACGCCTCATAGTTTTGGCATATGGGTTCAGTTTAACCATGATTCTCAAATTCTTCAGTGGATTCTTCTTCAGGACTCTACGGTGAATCTTCTTCCTGCAGAACAAACAGAACTGTGAACACAACTTTGGTGGACCACTCGGTGTGCATGAAGGGACCAATACTGGGGAGAAGAGGTAACATGCAGAAAAGATGTACAACACAACTCCATCTTCATGGGAACACAAACACACTTTTGCCTCCAGAGGACATCAGAAACTTATGGTTCGGATACGTACTTGGGTGGACGTAGGGCCTTCTGGATCTCCTGGCTTTTTAGGATCCTTCCAAGATCAGTATTGGTCATCTTGTGCATTGGCAGACTGCATTGAAAGACAGATTAGAACAAAGATACAATTGTGTTAATTATTTTTCAAGACAGAATCTATGTTGGAAGGTATTTTTAACATGATTACTATTTCATATTAAAAACAGGAGTGGAACAAGCATTTGAAAAAAAAACAAAAACAAAAACCCAGACTGAGAACTATTATCGTGCAAACCCATCCAAATGTGGTTATCCAGAGAATGGCTCTGGCACTTCAGATATGAAGGCCTGCAGAAATATCTATGCAACACCTCTTAACTACTTTAGAGTTGCCAATTACACTAAGAAAGCCCCTTTCCTCTTCAAAGTTCAACTACTGCACAGCTCCTACTATATTTCTATATATTATGAATTGCTAAAAGAGCCATGGTGGCCCAGTGGTTAGAATGCAGTATTGCAGGCCAAGTCTGCCCTGTGCCAGAAATTTGAAAGTCAACTCAGCTTTCCATCCTTTGGATGGAGGTAAAATGAAGACTCTGACTGTTGGGAGCAATATGCTCACTTTGCAAGCCATTTAGAGAATGCTGTGAAAAGCACTATGAAGCGGTATACAAATCTAAGTGCTACTGCTATATCCCCATGACTTGTATGTTGGAGAGATCTCCAGGATCAACTTTTTCTATCAGTATTGGCAAGAATCTGTTCATGCACTGCTACATAGGCCTACAAGCCATATGTCATTTCTGATCCCCAGATGCAAAAAAGATACTGCTCAATTCCCTTCAACACAATGTCCTCAGTACCATGAAAAGAACAGCAAAGGTGAACAATGACTGAAGCCATCCCCACTCAAAAGCCCTTTGAGTTAGACATGCCTGGTTTAGGACTTTCAGTATTCCAGTTTGCAAAGCTGAAAAGGAAGCTAAGGCAGACTCACTTGTAGCTGCTTTTCAGGGTGGCAGGCTTACGCCAAGTGCCGTATAAGTCATCCAACTTGCGGAAAGCACTTTCGGTCCAGATGCAGAAACGTCCAACGTGGCCACCAGGAGCGAGTCTCAAAAGGTTCAGCTTGTTCACATTGAGAAGAGTGATTCCTATCAGGGGAGAGAATGCCAGATGGCCTTTCACGTAAAAGATACCCACAAGGAGAAAGTTATCGTCTTAAACTCAATCCATGAAGTTTAGAAAGTAAATGCATCTCAAATGAAATCCACCAGGTGATCCTTAAGTCAGAACTTCCACCAAATCATGTGTTTTCAGAAACACGGACCAATGAAGTGGAATATCATCATTCAGGGCCGTCCTCCAACCAACAACCTTGTTGTGAATCCTCGAAAGTAACGGCAAGGAGTACCTGGGATATTCCTGAATGCTTTTATGACGCCATTGTCTTCGTTATAAATGATGCAAGGTCCTCTGCGCTGGATGCGACGGCGGTTCCTCATTTTACCTTTGCCTGCCCGCATGCGCTGAGAGGCATAGACCTGGACAAAAACAGGTGTGTAAAAATCCAAATTCTCCATTACAGGACAAACAGATCTGGTACCTAGCAACTCAGAATTTCACCATCGTCAACGTTTATCTGAAACACGGACCAGTGAAAAATTCATCATATGCAAAGGCAACAGTCATTATTATGAATGCTCAATAGTTTTTAGTATCTCTCTTTGCAGTAATCATATATATTTGTACCAAATGCTCTTTCCAAACTCTTTGAAGTTAGTAAATTCTAGTAATAAAGTTAGCAGAGATTTTTCAAACCAAATAAAACAATTGGCCTGTCCATCACTCAGTCACTCTTCTGCTTTAATTGAAGATCAACCCACCTTTTTGATATCATTCCAAGCTTTCAGCTTCTTAAGTAGGAGAACAGCTTCCTTGGTTTTTTTGTAGCCTTCAACTTTGTCTTCAACTACTAGAGGAAGTTCTGGAATCTCTTCAATGCGGTGACCTGACATAAAGATAGCAAAAGTGTCATTGAAAGTTTAGAGTCGACAAGCGAAGCCCAAATACTCCCATCCTAACTTTTCTGTACACACAATATTCAAGAGATACCCGCTGCATTTCTTCAGAAATTGTGACACAAAACAAAGGGCCTATATGGTGGCAGGCAGTGGTCATTACAATCATACAACACTTGCACTGAAGGCATTCCATCAGCTTTCAATTCATTTCTGGGTACATCTAAAGACTTAATGGAGTGATCTAAGTTGTCTCCAGGATGACTAGTTCGTTGAATGCTCTCATCCTGGTTGAGCATAGTTCATATCATTCCCGCCCCTATCCTAATTGAAAGGAATAAAAGCAAGCTATATCTTTATGGTGCTCACAGCCTTGTTGAATTAACTTCTCCCTAAAGGTTCATTTGGCACCTACCCTTATACAACCCAATTAAGGCTTCTGAAGCCTTTTTGTAGTGTTATTATACTGAAGTTTGTATCTGTTGTGATACACAGTATCAGTAATTTAATACTTTTAAATTACTGCTTTTTGATTTTAGAATTGTGGCATATCATTACTGTGTTGCAGTATTAAGTTTTATGGATTTATCTATTGTGAAGTTGTTGTGGTTACAAGGACATTTATACAAGTGCAGTACTTGATACCTTTTCCCAGATATTATTTCATAGACTCAGTTCAGTTACATTTACCCTGTATACCAATGCCATTGCAGAAAGACACTTGCCTTTAGACATGACTAGAGCTGGAAGGGCAGAAGCTGCCAGAGCAGAGCAGATGGCATAGCGCTTCTGAGTGATGTTCACTCTGCGATGCCAGCGTCGCCAAGTTTTGGTTGGGGCGAACATGCGACCTCCACGACACATCTATGCATCAGGCGTCAAGGATGGAACTAGCTTTTTATTGCAGGAAGCCCCTCTTCCACCTTGCTCAGAGTTAAAGGATCATCAATCACCTGTACCAGCTGATGACAGCAGGCAACTGTCACTGAATACAGAGTAAGGCGCAAATTACAACATCACTGCAAGTAAGGGACCTCTTTTCTTGTAACCAAAACAAGGCAAGCAATTGGTGTTAGGTTTCCTATGTTACAAAAGGGCTTTGAATGAATTGCCCATCAAATAAAACATATTTTAAATCATAACACCGAAGTTCAAACGCCATTTACGTTACATAGTTGCTATGTATATCAAATAATTTGTCTCATGAAGGATACATTGCCAAAAGCACCCTGGCCAGATCGATGAGTTCCACCCCCACGAACCCTTGGAATACGAGCAACTGCCCTTCCAGTACCCCAGGATTCAGCGCTGGTCTGGTGCCCTAGGGAAAGGGGGAAAATAAATCATTTATATTTATATATTTATATGTGTGTGTGTGTGTGTGTGTGCTGTTCAGCTTCCTTCGGGTATTATCCCACGTCATTGTAGTGCTTTTAAAGTTGTAGCAACGTTTCAGCAGAATTTCATCTGCCATCATCAGGCTTCTGTGTTGAGTTTGTATGTGGGTCAGGCTCTCACAGCCGTTGGTTTTAAATTTGAGGCTAGCCTATGCTGTGCCAGGATGGTTTTTTTCTTCATCCTGATTGGTTGGGAGTCTTGGTCTGTGTTTATTGGACTTGGAGTTTGATTGATTGGTGTTTCTGGTTTCTTCTGTCTGTTTTGTGGCTTTGATTGGCTGGCCACACTCTGCTCCTGCACTGGAGACCAAGACTCCCAACCAATCAGGATGAAGAAAAAAACCATCCTGGCACAGCATAGGCTAGCCTCAAATTTAAAACCAAAGACTGTGAGACTCTGACCCACATACAAACTCTATACAGAAGCCTGATGATGGCAGATGAGATTCTGCTGAAACGTTGCTACAACTTTAAAAGCACTACAATGACGTGGGATAATACCCGAAGGAAGCTGAACAGCACACATGTAAGTACCCGTGAAAATTTAAAAGAACATATATATAGACAGAGAGATAGACAGATAGATAGATAGATATAGAGACAACAGTAGGCTAGCCTCAAATTTAAAACTAACGGCTGCGATAGCCTGACCCACACACGAACTCAATACAGAAGCCTGATGATGGCAGATGAGATTCTGCTGAAACGTTGCTACAACTTTAAAAGCGCAACTCCAATGACGTGGGATAATACCGGAAGGAAGCTGAACAGCATATATAAGTATATATAGATATATATATATAGATAGTATGTATATAATTATAATATACATTCACTACACTGATTATAGATTTTAGATCATCTCCCTAAAAATTAAGCACCAACATCAGAACATTTAGTAATATTAAAAACAAACTTTTTCCAACAGGCCTCTGGAAGCAAACATGTTTCCTAATGAATCCATAATAAGCCATTCTCAATGTTATTTTCTGAAAGTGGTTATATTTGATTTTGATTTTTTTGCCAGTTGTGTATTACCTAAAGATAATATGATTACAGTGGTACTGAGATAAGGGAAATTCAGACCAAGAATAAAATTTCACCAATCTGTGCATACTAAAATGCTTTGTTGCAGAATCTCATTTTCAAACACAATGACTCTTTGGATGATCTTAAAAACCCAAACTAAATCAAAACATCTATGATGTTTGGATTTTTTTAGTGTAACATCTAAAGAAAGCATTATGTTTCATAGTGGATTACCGCATATTGCAAATCAAGTATCATCATCACTGCTTTGGATGTGATAGCTACTATCAATTTCAATATTGAAAAGCACTGAATGTCCATCTTTCAAAGTTTGCAAAACACACCTCTTCTGCAACATACCTGCAAGTTCACTGACGGCATAGGGCTGCCTGCTGTTCTTCCTCAAATTAGTGTGAACAAAATTCACAATGTCTGGGCGAATTGGAGCCTTGAATACAGCAGGCATGGTGACATTTTTACCTGAAACCTCTCCCTTTTCGGAGTAAACCGATACTAATGGCCGAGTACAAGCCTGGAGAGGGAAAAGGAGCATTAGACTTGCAATTCAACTCCTTCTGCTGCTGATGCTCACTAACATAGAACTATTGCTCAGTTTGGAGGAGTCGTCAGTTCAATGGCAACAGTTTATGGACAGCAGGCAACCGTCCCTGAATACCAGATAGGACGCAAATTATAACATCACAGCAATTCATGTGCTCAATGCACGCCTATACTCTGCATGCTGCAGCAGTGCATTTTGACTTTAATGTTAAATGTGAATTATACTGCCTCTCAGCATGGAAATTTGATTTACATCAACACTTGGTTGGGGGGAAGACAGTACATCATTTAACACTGAGCAGTTGAAAGACAAGAATAATGGAAGAACTGTTGTGTTGAACCTCATTTCTGTCACATGTGATCACCCCACCCCAATCCTTCAGCAAGCCCTGCAGCTTGTACTCTGCTTTGCTTCATAAGGCCCCTATGTGAATTTCAGCCACTTACAATCATTTCCAGGAATGTTGCTATTATTACTATTAAGATTTTAAACAGTGAGGGAAAAGAATTGTTACTCTTTTATAATGGAATTTTTATGTAGTTAGACTAGAAGATTTTTCTGTGTTCTTTTTGATGCTTTTCTGTTAGCTTCTTTTTCTTTTTCCAAATAAAACCCCCACCCTAAAACGTGTTCAGTACAAGTTCATGATACATTGTTATAAAGGACATCCTCCCAAGGTAAAGCCCAGCAGTAAAACAAGACACTGAAACACAGAAAACAATGTCATGCTGACCCTCAAGCTTATAGCGAATCTCATTTTAGAATATAGAAAATAAGGTGTGTGGGGAGGGCCTCTTAGGCATGGCGTGTTCTGTGCAGGGGTATCAAATGTATTGTTTGAATATGGAAGCTTGCTCTTCTTGTCCCCAATCCACTTTGGAAGGGACTTGAAGGCCCCTTTGCAAACACTTATTTTCTTTGATAAACCTTTGAATTGTGAACCAGACCTGTTTCTGTGTTGTGTATTGAATAATTCCGTTCTTACATCTCACAATGGGGTCAGAATGATGTATGTACTCTATTATAATTATTGGACCATAGTAATACAGTTTAGATCAGGGGTCTCCAACCTTGGCAATTTTTAAGACTTGGGGACTTCAACGCCCAGAATTCCTCAAATTTTAGTTGCTAAGGTTGGAGACCCCTGCCCTAGATCACATACTTATGTAGTCACACTAGGTGCCGCAAACCTGCACTCCACTTGCAACTACAAAGGACTGGAATGAAGGCAAGTGGCTAATTTTTGGCCTGAATGCTAGATCTGGGATAACTCGATACGGAGATTCCATAGGGATGGGTGGGGGTGCGTGTTGTGTGTATCGTCTAACACTAAGTCCATGCTCCCAGAGCAGCTGAAAGGCCTTTAACACCCCGACCTGCTGACTTGCTTCAAGAAGCCCAAATGTGAATTTCAGCTCTTTATAACAAATTTCTCAGACCAATATTTGTTATGTCACGGTGAGAGGAACCACACAGCACGAGGTTGCAGCAAGATTCGTGCTTGAATGCGGCCAGGAATCCACGCTTCCATTATTGTTGATGGAAGAAGGATCGCGGATTACTGTCCGTGGGCGCCCCGCCTGGGAGGGCAATCGTCCCTCCCCTCCGGCCTAAAAGCGGGTGAGAGGGCTTCCTGCGAGGCGAGGGCTGGGCCTCCGCCTTGGTTCGCGCGGCCTCCACGCGGCAGCGATTCCTCCAAGATGGCGCCTGCCCGGCCAGCCTCAGGCCTGCCCGGCCTCCTCTCTCCCCGCGTTCCCCTGGAGGCGCCCCTTTCGTTCCCCCGCTTGTCAGCCGAGGCGTTCCGGCCCGCGTGCCCCGCCGCCGCCTCGCGCGACTTCCCCACCCCACCCGGCCCGCCTCCCTCCTCACCATGATGGGCGCCTTCAATACCGCTGAAGAGCCCCTCGCGCGTCGCGCGTCTCCGCCTCAGCCCCGACAGGAAAAGGAAGTCGCCTCGCAGCTCTTCGGCTTTTGCCGCTTGCGCGCACGGCCCCGCCCCTGACGAGCCGAAAAAGATCCCCTCAGCCGGCAGATCTCCCGCATCTTCTTCCCTTTCCGTTCTGAGGTCCTCACCTGACGAAGATGAAGGGAGAAAAAATAATTTCCAGCCGTATTCTCCGTTTAAAGTCTCCTCAGGAGATGCCGGGATTATCTTCTCGGGGGAGAGGAAAGATCCGGCAGGCGTCTCTCTACGGCGGAAGGATTCCTCGGGGGTCCACAGGCGATGATGGGAAGTTGTTCTGGCGCGCAAGTTCGAGCTACAGGAAGCGACTGCGCGTGCGCGTGGCTCCCGGTTGGTTGACCGTCTCTGAGGCGGTGGGGCTCGGATGGCTTCCCGGCGGCGGCAGGAGGAGATTCTCCGCTTCCATGGTTTCCTCCTGCAGTAAGTGGGCCCGTCGTCGTCGTCCTCTAATCTTGGGGCGGTTTTTGTAAAAATAGGGTTTTTAGCTCTCTGCATTAATCCTTATAGCAACCCGGCGAGGTAGTTTCAAACGGAGCTCCAGTTTAAGGGATGATTATAAAAATAGAGGGAAAAAGTGAAACGCCAGGAATGAGCCTCACTACCCTTGGAATACAGTAATAGGACGGGTATTGTGATTTAGTTCATTTTTATTCTCTTGCTAATAAAAAACAGCCGTTCAAATAATTGCATTTAGGTTTCTCCTGGGGCTCCTTTGCCTCATACAACTGATTAAGAAAAAAATCAAATAAATGAAATTACCCAGATATAGTTAGTTATTTTGCCATGTTTGGAACACTCCCTTTCTTGACAGGGATTGCTATTCATGGCTTAACTCTGAGGGAAGATTTGAACCCAGGCTCCATCCTACCAAAGCTGGGCATAAAAATACTGGAATGAGCTGAAATGCGGGGAGGCTTTGGAAAAAAAAATGTACTTTGGCAAAACTAAGGAAAGATTTATACAGTGTAAAACCAATTAAAGAAGTCCCTGCTCTCAGTCATGCTAATACAGGTAGTTGTTGACTTACAACAATTCATTTAGTGATTGTTCAAAGCTACAACAGCACTGAAAAAAGTGGCTGCTTTTCACACTTATTTTTTCACACTTATGGCCGTTTTTTCACACTTGCAGTGTCTCCATGGTCACATCATTAAAATTCAGCTACTTGGCCACTGGTTCACACTTATGACCATTGCGGTGCCCTGGGAGGTCATGTGATTCCCCTTTGCAACCTTCTCACAAGCAAAGTCAGCAGGGAAGCCAGATTCACTTAACAGCCATGTTACTAGTGTAATAGCAGCAATTCACTTAACAACTGTGGCAAGAAAGGGTGTAAGGTGGGGCAAAACTCACTGAATATCTCAGCAATGAAAAGTTTGGGCTCCATTGTGGTCATATGACAAGGACTACCTGTATCGAATAGAATTAGAACAGAATTCTTTATTGGCCAAGTGTGGTTGGACACACAAGGAATTTGTCTTGGTGCAAATGCTCTCAGGGTACATAAAATAAAAGATACATTCGTCAAGAGTCAAGAATCATCAGGTACAACGCTTAATGATAGTCATAGGGTACAAATAAGCAATCCAATCATACTAGGAAACAGTCACTATAAATCGTAAGGATACAAGCGATAAAGTTACTGTCATGCAATCACAAGTGGGAGGGGATGGGTGATAAGGAGCGATGAGAAGATGAGAAGTAATTATAATAGTAGTGCAGTAACAGTAATAGTAGTGCAGACCTTGTAAATGGAGGTGAATGGAATAAAATAGAATTGTTTATTGGCCAGGTGTGATTGGACACACAAGGAATTTGTCTTCAGTGCATAAGCTCTTGTTGGAAGAATTACCCTTCTGGGTTCAGTCCCAAGTTTGGAAAAAGACATTGGAAACATGGAGGCTGCTTGGAAAGATGATTTAATGGTGGACAGGATCACATAGCTTGGAGCTCCAAAGTGAAAAGGATAACAGATAATCAGAGTTGGAAGGGATCTTGTAGATCATCTAGTCCAACCCCCCGCCCAAGCGGGAGACCCTAGACCATTTGCTTCAAGGTGAAAAGAGAAGGGAGAGCTGAGATGCTGAGAATGCCTGGTTTTATACCCTGTTGAGATTTGAATTTGAGCTTGTGTTTTGATTGGTTGTCAGACTCCCATGGGCCATGCAGGGGCAACTCTGTAGGCTGTCCTGAGTCCCAGGCTTGGTTGAGCTATAGCTTTACCTGGAGATCTTTGTTGTGTAAAATATTCTGGCCCAGGCCTTAATGGCCCACCCATTAACAAAGGTGGGGGGGTGAGTTTCTGCCTCTCTGAGTTTCTACTTTACTCTTTTTAGGGGAAATATTCTGTCTTTTTAATATTTCCTAGGATATTTCAATTTTCTAGGAGAGGAGTGGGTGCTAACTTCCTACACTCTCAGAGTACATAAAAGTTATAAATGATAAACCATGATTATAGTCATCATTAAGTTAGTAACACAGTTGCTAAGTGAACCTGGCTTCCTTCTTGTCAACAAGTTGTAAATGGTGATCACGTGGCCATGGGGATGCTGCCACGGTCGTAAGTGTGAAAAAAGGTCATAAGTCACCTTTTTTCAGTGCCGTAACTTCAAATGGACCCGAAACAAATGGTTGGAAGTGTAGGTCTGCCTGTATTCGGTTCCCATTTAGAAAGGTTGGAGGGGGGCTGAGTTTAAGTTTCCAGTAACTTATGAATATGTTTGGTTAGATTTTAATGGAAGCTGTTCATGTTGTTTTGGGGAATTTTTTTACACTACATATATTTACAATAAATAATAAACAATACGATGAGAATTAAGTATTAAACTCTGTCATTAATTGTGTAATTAATTGCATTTAGTCAAATCATTTTTTTCCATTTTCTTAGGTCTGTGGGAGGGGTTGCTTCTAGATTTATCCACTTCGGGGAATGCCTTCTTCATGCAGAGTTCATTAAGTTCAAATTACAAGCGTAGCTGTGAAAAAATGTCATACAGTATCTACTTTGGCAAAACAAAGGAAAAATTTACACAGTGTAACCAATTAAAGAAAATATACACACAGGCCAAATATGTATCCTAAAAAGTTTGAATGAATGAAAAATTAATTGATCTTTGTCTTGATTTTTTAGATCTAAAAAAGTGGGGTTAATCTTTGCTGGTACTTGGATGAGACACTCCCCAAAATCCTAGGGCACTGAAGGCTAGACTGGGAAGTTTTATAAACACCTCAGAAAAAGTCATGGGCAAAGCCAGCTGGTGAGCTTGGGCCAGTAGTCTCTCAACCCTAGGAAGAAAACAGAAGGAAGCCATTTCCAAAAATCTTGTTAAGAAAACTGCATTGTTTTCAGTATTCAGAGAAAATAAATCACTATTTATATTTCAGAGTATATGAAGAAGGAAAGCAGAATAATACAGCTGGCCCTTCTACTTTTGAGGTATTTTTATTAAGTGTTTTAAACTTAGTATTAGTTTACAGGAAATGGTGTGCAGTTAAAGGTAGTGAAGTTTAGAAATGCTTAGATTTAAATTAGTTTAAGGTTAGATATAGATTCGAGAAGGGGAAAATAGATCATGCTGAATGAAGTTTAGTTTATTTTCATTTTTTAAATCTGAAAAATGTTCCTTCTTGTTTTAAGGATAAATTTGGAAAGATAATGCTATATATGTACTCCAGAGGGAAAGGTAGGATATAAGTATAATAAATAATAAAAATGATAAGTCATCTTGATAGATATGTTGTATAATTCAAATTGAAAATTTGGACTGTTGATACAAATTAATTTGAATAAATTCTATGAAAGGAAATATAGATTCATTTTCTCTTTTCTCTGCAGCTTGGTTTGTGTTATTTTTATACAGCTTTATGGCTGTTTTCTTTAAATAAATTTTATTTTGCTAGGGAAGGATTATTAATAAGTCCTGGAGTCTGCTATAAAGCATGATTGCAAAGTCATACATGTTTCAACATTATTTTTAAATTTAGATTGAGAAAAGTACTATGGAAACACCTTGTTTCTTTTGACTAGACTGACCTACGAGTCCATTTGATCAATAAAGGCCATACAAATCCCTTAGAAAAGCTTTGGGACCAAAACGGGACATTTTTTATCGTAGAGAAAATGGTAAGTTGGTAAGTAAGTTGTCTACTTATATATGTTCCACCTTTCTGGAACTTAATAAATTTTCTAGCATGGCTGCTTTTTTGCAGAGATTATATGAAGAAACCAGCAATCTGGAAGAATGGCAAAATGGTGAGTCTTCAGTTTCTGAGGCTTTTCTGAAAGAGAATTTATCAGGATCTCCTCTGGCCCTTTCAAGAGCAAGGTAATGCATGTTTGTGTGATTATTTTAATCTTTATCCTTTAGAATATATATTCTTTCTAAAGCAAAAACTAATTTTACTGCCTAGCAGAGCAGCCTTAATAATGTATATTAGTTTCTACCAAATGGTATCAACTTTAAATAGTCGAGTGAGTAGAATTTTGTATCTATAATTCCTCAAAGGGACAATTATAAGATTCCTTTTGTTCATGTGTGTATAATATGCGTTCACCTACATGGAATTAGCATTACCTTTCTTTTTTAATTGATGTTAGCCAATTTGGGATGCAAAAAAATAAATATTTAAAAAAATACAGCAAATACTTTGTAAGTAATAATCTTCTATTCTGATATAATGTCTTTTCACCATTGATAGGCAGTTCATTTCTTTCTACACAATGTCTCAAAATCCAAACATGAAACATTTACAAATAAACCATGCAGCGCAGCTTCCTCCGCTCTGGGTTCGATGTGAACCTTCTGACCCAAAAAAGACTATTTGGCTTGGAGCAGAGCCTTTGAGGAATGGAAACAAACTTTTGGGAATCAGGCTTCACACTATTACTTGCAATGGTAAGTGTCTATGGGAGAATCTTAGTCATCCAAGTCATGGTTGTCAGAAAGGTGCTTTTTCAGAAGGCAAATGGACTGTGTTTTTCCTTGAAGATGGAAAGAAGACTGAAGAAGCTTTCTGGATGAGGAATGAAACATCTTCAAGGAAAAACAAAGTCCAATTGCCTTTTGAAAAAGCGCTTTGGGATTGCTATGGAACAGTTTTGGCCTGTGGTGGGAGGTTCCATTAACAATGAGTAGAAAAAATGGAAAAATCCACTATTTAAAAAAAAAAATAGAATCTAGGGTATATACTTCTGAAATGAAACCTGTTTTAGCAAATTGATTCAGACAAAATGTTATTTTTGAAGTTGTGGGCTAAAACTGTATTGGTTATTTAGAATAGCCTCTGGAAATATCTCTACATTTGGATATACTGTGTATTTTTCTCTGCTTCAGACATACAGATTAATTGAGGCATGTTATTAGTTGCTAATTACAATTTGTGATACAGTATTCTTTATATTTTAGCTGCTGATAGGAATAATATTGGAAGATTTTTTAAATGAAATCAAAGCTTTTTATCAAGTTTTGATAATTAGGAAGCCCTCATTTAATTCAGTTTTTCCCCTAGGTCCTGTGTCAGATAATAATTATTCTATTGACTTGAAGGAACTGAAAGAAAATCATAGAATGAGACATCATGCTTCAGATGTACGTTTATTTTGATTTTTATTTACAACCAAATATATACTACATTTTTGAAAAATGAAATAAACAACTGAAAATTTTCTAAGTTTAGTACATAGTGTTTTATTACATAGCACAATAATTTTGAATTTAATATGTGCTGGATCATTATATACTGAATGCAGAAGCCTTTGTTTTCAGTGCAGCTTTTAGGGAGTTTTTATTATTGTAGTCTTAATCTGATGTTAAGGTAATTTCTAAAATGTGATGTTTTCATGGCTATCGTCATTCAGAATGGCTGGCTACAGCTATAAACTTTCTTGTGTTGTAGCTGACAATAGCAGGCTTTGCCCGTTATGAATTTCTTGAATCCACTTCACTGGACTCCTTGACTCAGGAGGATTCTCTTATTCCATTGGAGAGAAATATATATGCAGATTTTGCTTGGGAGGGTGTGAAAAAGATGCTGCAGGTACCTCCCCCCTCATCTACTGCTCTGCTGGTAAGGAAATCAACAGTTTCAATACTGTGATAAGAACAGGTGCTAAATGTTGCTGCTGATTTTGCAATCATTTAATTAGGAACAGGGTAAAGGAGGGAGTGTGCAAACATCTTGTAGTAAAACATACATTATACAGTATACATCTATACATACGTACATGAATCATTTTATTTTTGAAAATTTCAGACACTTCAGATGACCTCTGGGAGCCTCTTGAGTTCTGTATATGAACCAAACAGAGAATTGCAGTTTCTCTTGGTAAGTATTGCGACAACATTATAGAAGCCTCGGTGGCGTAGTGCTGTACTGCAGGCCATTTCTGCTAACTACCGGCTGCCTGCAATTTGGCTTTTTGAATCCCACCAGGTTCCAGGTTGACTCAGCCTTCCATTCTTTGGAGGTGGGTAAAATGAGGACCTAGATTGTTGGGGGCAAGAGGCTGACCCTGTAAACCGCTTAGAGAGGGCTGTAAAGCACTATAAAGCAGTATATAAGTAAGTGCTATAGCTATTGCTATTATTTCCCAGTCAGAAAATAATACATAGCTGAGTAATAGCAAGGATGATTGCAAGGTTTTACTCAGCAGTCCTGTTGGAAATGGAGTCAAGGTAGAATTATTAAATATGCTTTAAATGAATCTTTTTAATGTGATAACACTTAAATGTCTTGGTAATTTCAGTAGCATCTTTTGTGAGTGTGTGTGTGTGTGTGTGTGTGTGTGTGTGTGTGTACATCTGGGCACATAAGTATATGTAACATATCCTACTGCAGAGCAAACCCCCTTAATTGGATCAATCTACTTCTGAGGCAGCAACCTGTATTAAATAGCCATGTATGCTATGGTGTGTTGCACTCTGCTGTATCAAGCCATGACTTCAGACTTCTTTGTTTTTGGATGATGGTGTTAGAGTTTGGCTGAGACCTTGAAGAATGGAGTAATAAAATGGCCGAATGCCCTGGGAAGAAAGTCTGCTGTCGAACTAGTACAGAAACTTTTGAAAGGTAATGCTAAGCATTTTGGAAATAATTCCCTTGAAGTCTTAACTGAAATATGTGTAATGGCTGAGTTTGCATTGCACACTTGGTTTGCTGAGTAAGTTAGAGTGGCTGGATTCACACAACACATTAATCCCGAATGGAAAACACCACCTATGAGCCAATATGTGGCATGGAGGCAAATGTGCCATGTCATCATGAATTAATGTGTTCAGGAAATGTTCCTTCCAGCCAAAGTTGCATCAGAGCAAAGTATGTTCTATTACATTAAAACTGATGGCCATAGTACATAGCTTTTTTTTCTTTTTAGATATTAAAGATGAAGTAGATGGACTGAAGTCACACAATGAAGATGATACTGAGGTATTTGATAAGATAGTGGAAAAATATTCCCTCAGAACTCTAGATTGACTGAAGACTGTTTCAATATTGAAGCTTTCAATGAGTTTTGTCTCAACTAGAATGGCAAAAATAACAGGCATTTTTGGGGGAAATCTATTTCCAAGCCTGATATAAGTAGTTGTTGTTTAGCTGCTGCTTCATTCAATGGCCATTCGGTTACTCAATGCCTCTAAACTTAAATTGAATTCGGAGGGGGGGGGGGCTAGAAATGGCAGAAGTTGTATTAGAAGTGTCAATCACCCTTTCTTGGAGGGTTGATGGCAAAAGAGTGTTACATTTCCCACCATCTTCATTGCTTTTTAATGCGCTTTGTTATTTTGAACCTTTAAAATTCTATTTCTATTTTTCTTATTGTAAATACATGGTTGTAAAGTTTCTTTGAACTGTGATATTTAAATAGCTAACATTGTAATTCTGGTTTCATTTTGAAATTTAAAATTCATTTCTCCTTGCTGAATCTCCAGGATAACACTGCTGCAGTCATTGGTTCCATGAAAACGCTTTTTAGTCAGCGCGGAGACCTTGATTTCCTTGAACTGCTCTGGTGTAATATATGGAGAAGTATGTATGTTTCTAGGTTCTGTCTCTCAAAACATTATGAGATACTCAGTCTTTAAAGAGACCAGGGAAGGATTTCTATTAATTCCCCTGGTCTACTTTGAGTTAGGTTACAACTTTATTTAATACTTGACTTTTCTCCCACAAGACGTTGCTTCACATGAGGAACTAGTGAAGTGTTTTTCGTTGGTAATAAGAGCCCTTCAGCATGGAGAACTGCAGACCTGGGTGAGTTGGAGTAACAAACCTGTAATGCAGGCAGAGCCATCCTGCATTTCAGCGTGCCCAGTTTTTTTTCAGACCAGGAGTTGATGCGATGTGCAAAGAGCTGCACTTCCTAAAACCAGGGGCAAGATTAGGACAGGGAACTAGGCAGAACCAAATCAAAACCTAAGCTGAATGCAGTTAAAGGTATTCTTTGATGTATGACCATTTGTTCAGTGACTGTTTGAAATAATGATGGCACTGAAAAATGGGCTTATGACCTGTGCCCCAAGTTACAGCAATTGCAGCACCGCCATGTCACCTGATCAGAATTCAAGCACTTGGCAGCCGACTTGCACTTATGACCGACCACAGAGGCACTTCAAATCCCCCCAACCTGCCTCTTTCTTCCCCTCCCCGCCCCCCTTGCAGGGGTGGCAAATGCCCCCAGAACTGCACAAGTTCTAAAGCTGCTACTATGCCCAGAAAGCCTCAGCAAGCATTCATTTGCCCATCCACCTTCTTACCCACAAACCTTTCACCTTTTGTGCCTAGCACTTTGCTGCATTTGCTTTCTCATTTTCAGACCCTGCCACTCTGGCAAATGTTTCCTACACATAGCTAAAGCTGTACCATCTTCAGAAAGGTTTGTGAAGAGAGGACAGCTTTAGCCACTTCAGAAATGGAGAGAGATGGAGAGCCATATGGGGATGGGGAGAGAAGGCATGTCCTACGGAAGTTTGTTTGTTTTAAAAAATAAAAAATGTAATATAAATTGGGAACTCCCTGGTTTGGGGGTTGCTTGATAGAGGTTAATGAGTCTTCCATCCTCATATCTTCTCATTAATATTACATTGAACACTTAATAGAATTCAGATCCCTTAGATTTTGGTTGCCAGAGAAGCAGCCTGTCACGGCACAACATTATGTGGTTTATTTAATTCTGGCTTATGTCTATTCCTGTTAGGAAACTCCAGATTTATTTCCCAAGCCATACTTAAATAAAATATGATTTGGAAGGAGTTCCAGTCAAATAGTCTTACCTGGCCAAATATATATACTTAATTGCTAGAAATAATGTTAGGGTGTGGTACTAAGAAGTACTTTCTTTCCTGCTGATCTTTCCAGCAGATACATCTACTAAGGAGGTGCTTAAAAAGTCAAGATGGCAGGCACAACCATTTGATTAACACTTCAGCTTGTAGAAGTGTTTTTAATATTATGTCTTGCATTTCCCCAGACAATCTTTCAGGGGATTTGCTTCTGAGGCTTGGGTAGAATAACTCACTCCTTCCCTCTTTCCATCTTCTAATCCCCCATCTTTCCGTGATTCAGTCTCTATGTTTCACTTTTTTAAAAAATTCTGATTTAATCTGTGCCCTGTGCATTAGGGAGTCTCAAATATTCTGGTCTCATTTTGTGGTTCCAACTGAGCTTAACATGAGACTGGGAGTGATGGTTGGTGACTATATTTTGGTTGAATGGTAGGAGCAGGAGACTTACTTTACACACTTAAAATGCATAATTTATGTAATATATGGAATTAGATTTATTTAAATGGTTATTTTGAGATATTTCAGGATATGTACTATAATGAGGAGGGTCTATGTAAAACATTGGTTCTCTTTGTAGATTCATCAAGAGAGTAATAGCTTACTGAGCAAACTGATCAAGCAATCTTATCGTGGAAAGATGGAAACAGTTTCTCTTGATGGAGATTCTCCCGTTCATATGCTTCTAGAAATAGGCGTGGAGAAAATGAAGAGAGACTATATCAGCTATTTTGTGGGTATGTTGGGTAACCATCCTGATTTTGGGTAGTTGTGTCCAAATGATTTATGTTTTTCTCTGTTAAAAAACATTAGTATTTTGTCAACTAACATCAATGGTGAGCAAATTACGTATTAGACATCAAACTTTGATTTAATTTACAACTAACAAAACAGAGACTTTCTGAAGAAATTTGATATCTGATATTGCTGGATCCTTCCCCACAGTCACTTTACCCTGCCAACCTCTGAAGGAGGAAAGGGAAAACTCTTCAGCTGTCTCCTAATTCCAGTTTTTCTTTCAGTTTTTCAGGTGGTTCCAATAATGCAAACATGGAGGCAAATGTCATTCTCTCCAGCTTTTGGTTTTCTAATTTTGTAATAAATCAAGGCTTTCATTGCAGCTTTTAGCATTTATTTTGTATGAAATTGTAATACAAATTATGTTTTGTGTTTCAGGCAAAGAATTTGCCATACGGACTCATTTGGTAAGTCATAACTCTCATTTTCCAAATAATACTATATAAGTAGTCCTTGACTGAGGGCCACATTAGAATTTCCATTGCTGAGCAGAGTGGTTGTTAAATGAATCACATCCGATTTTATGACCTTTTTTGCCACAGTTATTAAGTGAATCACATGATCATTGAGTAAATCCAGGGTCTCCCATTGGCTGCTTGTTGGAAGCCAGTGAGAAAGGACACAGATCACAATCACATGCCTCTGGGACCTGGCTGGTTGCCAAGCGCCTGGATTTTGATCACACACTGCGGAGACTGCAACGGTTAAAAGTGCAGTCACTTTTTCAGCACCATTGTAACTTTGAACAGTTGCTGAACAAATGGCTATACGCGTCGAGGACTACCTTTACTTGAGAGTTGAATAGCCACAGATGTCTGGCGTGGAGGACATTGGGGAGATTTTAACTGGATTTTTGCAACTGAGGCCGTCTACATATTGTTATATGTTAGGGAGCCTCTGTGACACAGTGGTTAGAGTACAGTACTACAAGCTACTTCTGCTGTAACCAGCTGCCTACAATTTGGCAGTTCAATTCTCATCAGGCTCAAAGTTGATTCGGCCTTCCATCCTTCCAAGGGGGGTAAAATGAGGACCCAGATTGTTGGGGGCAATATGCTGACTGTAAACCGCTTAGAGAGAGCTGCAAATCACTGTAAAGCCATATGGAAGTCTAAGTGCTATTGCTATTTACCCAATCCTTAGGAAAGCGAGCATTTGGTTAAGATTACAGATGCTGTCAATAGTTCCTGATGCTTGTTCTCTTGTTCTCTCTTTCAAAGGATTACTTCATGTCCACTTCAGTAGATCTTCAGGAACAGGTTCATCGTATCCAGAAACTACACCACATGTTGGAAATTGTGGACAACTGCTTAGACCTTATCAAACTGGAACATGAGAGCCTCATCTTTCTGACACAGTAATTGCTTCCAGCAACTTTTTCTTCATAAGAGAGTTCCCTCGAATAAACATGATGATTGGGATGGTTTTGCTTCAGAATTGTACAAAAAGTGTGCAGCTTCTATGCTTCTTTCTGCACCGGGAGAAGGAAGGCTAAAGGAATATTTCAGCAGTGTGGGGAACATCCATAAATTAATAATTACTGAATTGATCCTTTAAGAGAGGCATTTCATTCTTCCCTTCATTTTCAGTTCCTATCTTTGTATTACATCAAAAGGCAAGGGAAGAAACTTTCTTCTTCCCATTGTATCCCCAAAGGCACAACACAATTTATTTTTGAAGAGAGAGTTCTCCCTGGTGTGTGCTACTTAAAGACCATCTCCAACGAATATTAAGTGGGGAATACACTTTGAAATTGAAAGTCTGAATGTGAGATCCATTTCTGCAAGGGTTTAAAGCTCACAACAATCATTGAAAATGAGCCTTTCAAACTTAAAAGACTTCTCAATTGCCACAGAACAAATATGAGACTTGTAAATCCCTATTTCTTACTAAAGTGAAAACTTAATCCGATATAGAACAGAAATGTATTTGATATGACTGGGAAGTGATTTTATGTATTGCATTTGATTAAATATGAAAAATGAAATCAACTTTAGTTTTTTGGCCTAGCTTTGCCCACTTGTTTTGATCTGCTTATTCTTTAGCTCATATAGGATACCTTGTGGGTTAACTTCTCAGCTTGGGATAATTGGTGTCTTTTGCTTTTTATTCAGTTTAGTCCAAGTTTCTTCTCCTTCCTAGAAGCTGTTAGAGTCACGAGTCTCCATTATGTTCACTTTTGTGCTACTTTTGCATGTTCGTCATAATATCTATCTAAATTTCTATTTATAATATTAAATATGAATATATATTAAATATACAGTAAATATAATTGCATGTATTGAACAGAAATCTGAAGATGCCAGTGATTTTGATTTACATTGTAATCTATATAAGTTCTCTACTTTTTTTTTCTAAGAATTGGTGGTGTGAAAATGTCTTTGTTTTTGTAGATCTTGCATCAATTATTATAAAGAAAACCCTCTGAATGAAAAGCATGCATTTCAGCTACCAGTCAAGACAAGTTTGGTGAAGGAATTTTACCAAAAGTAAGTCAAGTCCTCAGGGAGTTAAAGGCCCTCCATCAATTGACACAAAAGCAATAATAAATAGCATAGAAGCTTCCTTGTCAGGCAAAGCTGGGCAGTAAGTAAAAACATTGGCTTTGAGGAAAGATGTCATTTGTAATTTCATGTAAGGCTTCAGAGGTGACAACCAGCACCTTGAATTACACTCAGTAGTTAACAGGCTGCCAATGCAGCTCCTGTTATAATGGAGTGGGTGGACAAACCACAGTGTCTCCGTGATTACCTGGGCTCCTGCATGTTGCACTAGCTGAAGTTTCCAGTTGGCCTTCCAAGACAGTTCCACTTAGAACCTACTAGAGCAGGGGTCTCCAACCTTGGCAACTTAAAGTCTTGTGGACTTCAACTCCCAGAGTTCCTCAGCCAGGATTATGCTGGCTAGAGAATTCTGGGAGTTGAAGTCCACAAGTCTTAAAAGTTGCCAAGGTTGGAAACCTCTGTGCTAGAGTCATTCCATTTGTGAAGGATTGTGAGTCGTCAGCTAATCAAGGAAAGGCTGCCACTGTTGCTGCATCAGACTGAGTTACTCTCATGCCCTGGTGGCTACAACTTTCATGTGCTGTTCAAGTAGGATTCAAGTTGAATCCCAGGATTCCCTCAGGGGTGTCCAGTTCCATTTGTCAAAGCACTCCCCTTTGCTAAAGTTTCCCAAAGCAACTATCGCAGGACTTGATGTGGCATCCAAATCCAAGCTACTTTGTCTTGGTAGAATCCCTATTCAGGCCTAACAGTCTCCAAGAAACAAGTAAGGATTTCTAATTGTATCCTGTCAGCCTACCTTGGAGATGTTATTAGCATATTGCTGATGCCTCTCCCCATCCTAATGAATAACCTGTCTCAGTCATTTCATCTGGGTGTTAAAGAGTAATGGGGAGAAGACTGACCCCCACTTAATGGAGTGGCTGACAGCTCGACCTTTCTTCACTGTCTCAGCCGACTGGAAGCAGCCATTGGGGAAGGAGAACCATTGAAAAACGGTGCTCCTCATTTCCAGCCTTCACTGTCAAGACTGAACAATATTAAAATGAATTCTCATACAATTCCTATTTAGTCCTTTCAGGCAAGTGAATTCAGATGCTAAGCAAGAGAGTCTTTAGCTCCAAACTATAATTTCAGAGAATTGCTGAAAGGCATTGCTCTCTCTCTAAGTCTTAGGCGTAAGACTTAGCTTTCCTTTGTAGGTACAATATTCAGAGATAGTCTTGAGATTTGACTACCTGTAGGAGACCCTTAGGTTTTATCACAAGAGTTGTCCAAGTACACGCACCTCTTTAATATTATCAATTCTTATCTTTCTTTTTTTTTTTTTACAGTGCTCATCCTCAAATATGGAGAGTGGAAATCAGCAGCGGTCAAGGACCAAAAAGGGTGAAAACAATATGGCAGCTTAGCAGCACACCTCCAGCTGAACACGACCCAGTCAGCAGAGGTGAGGAACCTTTGCAGTCTGGAATTGAGAACGACATTAGCTTTTATATTTTATTTCTTACAGCTGCTGTTGTAATCAAAGCCCTGGTTTGAACTTTCCTTCTGGGATTTATTAACACATCACTTGGTGGCATGCGCCAAGCAATCTTTTGTGTCCCTTTGTTTATTCACTGGCTTCTTATCTATGGATCTTATCTATCTTTCCATTTGTTTTTTAATGTTCTGTTCTAACAGATGATATCCACAGATCTAGACACAATTGCATTTCTGTTTATGAGAAGAATCCCCTTGTTTTGTTTTCCTTTTGGTTAAAACAATGAGAACCCATATTTGACCTTCTGCCTTATCTTCTTATGTTTGGGGAAGTTAGTTTCCAGAGTGAGTAGATTCTGACTTTCTTGTTTTGCATAATTTTAATTGGGTCCATAGCTGGGAGACTGTCCAAATCTGAGTCGTGGGTGTATTTATGTCAATAAAATTCCCCTATAACGGTGAAAGAGCCCTCATAAATAAGCCTCCCATTCAAGGCAGTTAAATGTTTTCTTTTGAGTTTCCCCTCATGTTTGTTACTATTGCCTTTTGTTCTGCAGATTCACTGGATGACACCGAAATTTGTGGCAACAAAGAGAAGCATTTTATCACTCTTTCTGAGTGCTCTCAAGTGGACTTCATCTAAACATGTGCAATTCAGGATTCTTTTCTTCACCCAGAAAGAGCTTCATTGTAGTGCTCTCTGCCTGTGTTGAAATTCTTTAGCAGAAGATAGTTTTAAGGGGAAAGTGCATTTTAGTGGAGAGCAGAATGTTGAGCTTGGAGGATTGCATCCTCTGTAAATACAATGTAGGAGCTGTGGCAAGCTTCCCAATCCTGTGCCATCCAGGAGCGTTTAACTATGCTACATATTATTTCTGACTAACAAATGCTTTGCGCATGCTGGCATGGGCTGCAAGACGTTGTGCTTCTCTGGAGGACACAAGGGCAGAGGAAGCCATCAGAACTGTTTTTATCTATAGTACTGTATATCAGAATGGGGGAAGCCAGGGAGCACCTGTAAGAAAGTTGGAATAGATTAAGAGATTACCATCAACTGGTTGTAAAAATGAAATAATCAGGCATACCTGATTTCCAAAAATCTCAGTATTTCGTTTTTGTAACTCTGTTTTAAAAAGTTGTATTGGTTTTTGAAAGAACCTGAGATCAGCTAGCTCAGGGGCCTCCAAACTTGGTAGCTTAAGACTTCCCCATGCTGACGGGAATTGTGGGAATCGAAGCCCACAAGTCTTACAGTTGCCAAATTTGGAGACCCCTGATTACTAGCTTCTAATCCAGTATCTTTGAAAGATCATTCTTCTTAATAAATGACTCAGGAAAAGGTGAATTTCCTGCCAAAATATTCAGTTATTCCTGCCAATTATTCAGTTCAAAATTCAGACTGATGGAGTTAAACAAATTTGTGGAACTTTGCAAGGTAGAAGTAATTTCAGAAGCCTGGAATGTGGACCTCTTTATCCTCTCTCTTGATAAGAGAAATTGAAAGACAATCCCAACAGCTATGATCTCTATATATGCAAGTTTCAGCCTTGAACTTTGGACCCAAATATGTGTGCTAGGCAGGTTTTAGGCTGGGAGGGAGAGGAGTAAAAAAAGACCGGGACACAAGCAATGATGGTCACTAAGGGGAGGAGAGGAAGATTGACGAGGAGCCGAATGACAGGAAGGCCACCAGCTTTGAGCAAGAGACCTTCCACATTTTGTTTGAGCCAAATCCTGGAGCCAAGAAAATGTTACATATTCTGGTTCTATTGAGCTGCAGCCCACCAGGAATGATTTTGGTGGCCTTCCTGAAACACCGTGCCTTTGAATTCGGTGGGAAACACTGTGTTTTTGTGCACAGCCATAATAGTTAAGTTGGCTTTTAACTAGTTGTGGAATTGTTGGGAATTTTAGCATTGCCTCATTGAAATGTATTTTATGAGCCACCAAGGATTGGGTGGTATATATTTATATTTGCTAAATAAACATGTACAGTTTCTCTTTTCTGTGGTGTTGCACATTGTGCATAAGTGTGTCCTCGGATAGGACTTTGCTCAGCAGTCTCCACTAACATTTGTAAGTGTGGAGAATTCACAAGTTAATGCAGGGCTGTTAGGTCACTTAATAAGCAAAGTCTCCAAATGAGAGACCATTTTCATTCTGCCTTGAGGAGCGTCACTAATGGAGCCTTCGTTAAACCGTTTTCAGAAGCTAATTTTTCATAGAATTGGAATTATCATTGAAACCCTGGTACTAAGTACAACTGTTGACCTTTGCAGGTAGCTGGTTATCTAGCCTGCAGTTGAATCTATCTCTGATACCTGCCTTGGATGCTTGCACCATCCAACTGCTCTTAACTGTTTCTCTCAACACTCAGAAAAATGCTGCCAGATCCCTTTCCTTGTCAGTCTTATCAAGATTTAGTCTTTATACAGTTATACAATTTTGTCTCTAGTTCCTCCACTTCCTGCCCTTGGTATATGAGGGGTCCTCACCCCCCAGGGCTGCAGACTAGTACTAGCCTGTGACCTGTTAGCAACCAGGCCATACAAGCTGCTTCTGTGCATGGGCAAGATCTAGGTTCCATGAAAAAATCACACACACCCATCTGTGAAAAAATTGTCTTGTGCAAAACCACTGTAGTATATGAACCAATGTATTACCTGAATCCTTAAAAGCATGTTACACATAACTGGTCAGGACTGAGTGGGATCCATCAATGCTAAATTGACTGGAATTTTGAAATCCTACCACTCATGCAGGCAGTAGTTTTATTGTTAAGTTAGGATTGTGTTTGCCATTATCCTGCTTCTGCCAGATAGTTTATAATTGATTATAGTTCCAAGATCCAACAGCTTGGAATTCCTGTTCTTATACACCTGTGTTTGGTTTCAGTTGCCTGAGTAAAAGATTTGCATTTGTTTCTGTAAACGTTTATTATCTGTGGTCTCTTTTTGTCTAACCTGCCCAGATTGTTTCCAATTTTACTTCTGTCTTCTAAAATATTAGCTGTCCCTCCTATTTTTGCAACCTCTTCATCTTACTTTCCTGAAATTTACGGTGACTGGTATGAGCCGAAGCTCTCTGACTACAGAAAACCCCCTACCGACCCACTATATACGGTTTTCTTTGAGTTAATCCATCCGCTTTTGATAAATAAAGAGCAGAGGTCCTGCTTGCCAACTCCTGTTAGCAGATGCTGCGTTTGTGCCTGTTGCAAAATAGCTCCTGGGGGCAGCCATAACTGCCCTTGACGGATGCTTCCTTCCCCATCGAAGGAAAGCTGTCAAAAAGCTGCTCACTGCTCCAAGTAACAAAAAGCGGATGAGAGATGCAGCAAAAATGCCTCTCCTTTTATTAGTGACATTAAGATAGTTCAAGGAACACTTGAACATTTTGGAATCCTGCTGGGTTCTGATTTCTGGAGAGATTTCCTTTTACTGTGATGGTGATCCAGCCGAATCTTGGAACTGGAAACAATCAGCTTTTGAGAAGTACTCTTTAGCCAAAAAAATATCAAACAATTTCAAGCTCTTGCTTGCAAAAGTAAAATATGTTTTACTATTTTGGAACCTCCACAGTTTTTTTTCCCCCTCTTTATTTTCCATTTCATGCTCACCTTGCCGTTAATTCAGAAAACATTGGGAGCCTACAATATATGTATACACACCATGCTGGCTGGGGAATTCTTGGAGTTGAAGCCCAGGGGTCTTAAAAGTTGCCAAGGTTGAACACCTGTGAGATAAAAACTTAAAATTTAAGCTGCTCCTCTTGTGCTCACGCAGGCTTAAAACCCTGCCAAGACTTTGCAGCAATTTGCAGCACTCTTATCATTCATGACCCAATGCTACAATGCTCTTGTTGCTGTGCCATCCCAATTTTCTATTCTGGGAAAATTGCTTATCTCTCTTGAGAGGAAGTGTTTCTACACCTGTAGTATGTGTGCAAATGCTCACACATAAACCTAAAAACAAATCCATGCAAAGTAGTATTAGAACTGATACATACTAATTTATTTCCATCTAGGTAGTAAATTAAAATGCAAATTCATATATACGGCAAGCAGCTTCTTCCCAGCCAGTCTGTACTCTAATCAACTTAGTAATCTCCCCTACGGCATGGTGGCTAAGAGCTTTCCCTACTATGTAAGAGGTTGCTGTTTTGACATCCAGCAGAAACTTCGTAGAAATAATTATTTTCACTCAAGTGTCTGGAGAAACGAATGCTGGAGCTTTGCATTTTATCCTTGGGGGGAAAAAAACCTCAAATAGCTAGGAAAAGAGGAAGGAAGGAGGAAAGAAAAGAAAGAAAGAATTTACTGAGATTTGAACCAGCATCCTGTTATTAGCCAAGCAAAACTTTTAGCCACTGTTTTAGGTTTATATGGCAAGAGGAAGATTAACATCAGTAGAAACTCTTGGATCAGAACAACTCTTGTTTCAGATGACAGATATTCCATCCTCTGCAGAGCAGCCAAGATGAACCAGGATGAAGGTGAGCATTGCAGCCAAAATGAATCCCAGCACACGATGCAATGTAAAATAAATTTGCAATTGTGTGTGTGTATCAGTTAATGCCTATTCATTCCTCCTAAATGGGCTTCTGCTCCATTCTGATGCCTAAGCAACTACTCAGTGCAAAGTTCTGCTTATAGCAGGGTAGCCACCTATGGTGTTTTTTATGACCTGTGGACTTCAACACCCAGAATTCCTGAGCCAGCATGGGTGACTCAGGAATTCTGGGAGTTGAAGTCTATAGGTTGTAAAGGGATCATACTTGCCCACCTATGATACAGAGTATGGTGCTTTGATTTTTCCTATCTGCAGATTTCTGGAAATAGGAGTGTTGGTGGGGATGGGGGCCAAAGCCCTGTTCTTTTTATGCACCTGTGATCACAGCTGCCATCTTGGCTTCTTTGAGGAGGTTTTCTCGTCCAACCCTTTGCTCAAGCAGGTGGCCCTTCAACATTTCAGACAAATGGTTATCCAATTCTTGAAAACCTCCAGTGATGGAGCATCCACAACTTCTGGAGACAAGCTATTCCACTGGTTAATTGTTCTCACTGTCAGGAACAGAGGTCCCGCAACTTGGCAACTTTAAGACTTGTGGACTTCCAACTCCCAGAATTCTCCAGCCAGCTATGCTGGGGAATTTTTTCAGGAAATTTTTCCTTAATTCTATCTAGCTGGGCTTTTCAGGAGTGGGTCTGGCCCATTCCAGGCCTTTAGCTATGTCTAGAAAAGTTCAAGAGCCTCGTGTTCCAGAATGGATTTTTAGCACTTTGTTTACAAAACTCCAAGCAAAGAAATATGGAAACCCCAAATATTTCTGCCGTCCCAAGCATTTGTTCACTGGCTGAAGTTACAGCTGCACTGAAAAAAGTGACTTAGGATCAATTTTTACACTTGCAATCTTTGCAGCCTCCCCGGGGTCACATGATCAAAATTTGGAAGCTTGGCAACTGAATGTGTGTATTTATCATGGTTGCAAGTGTCCCAGATAATCCTCTCTTGCAACTTTCTGGAAAGCAAAGTCAACAAGGAAGCCAGATTCATTCAGCCATCAGCAATACTAACTTAACAACTGTGGCAAAAAGTGGGGGGGTCATAAAATGTTGCTTAAATGTCTCACTTAGCAACAAATTTGGGGTTAAATTTTGGTCATAAGTGTTAGGATATGTGCACAGTAACCCTTGTATAAAAAGGATATGCACACGGAAAATGGTTCATGAGAATAGTTATGAAGAAATATACAGCCACACAGAGTTGAACAAGTTGTCTTAGTGTTTACTTGAAGAAATAGCACAGTCCAATAAACAGTCCATGTCATACACATTTTTAACAGTCCAAAAATATCCAGTTATAAAGTCTTCTTACATCTAGTTACAAAGTCTTACTGGTTCTATGTCTTTTACAGCAGACAAATATCAAACCACAATACAACAAATAACCTTCAATCAACAGAATATCAAAATAAACAAGGTTAGTCAGTATCGGTCCGTAGTCAGTCAGTATCAGTATCAAGAAAGATCATCAGTGAAAAAGAGAACGTTAAACCATGATCTATATTTTCCTCTTATGGCAACTTGTAGCATAATTAACCAACCAGAACACAGTATATTACATTATAGTATTTTTCCTTAAAGCTACAAACATATATTTGTAGTTTATATATTGTCAACCCAACTACGTTATTTACATATGCATAACAATAAGTCAAGGACTATTTATACTCTTTATAATCAACACAAATATGCCAGAAGGCAGGGATTTCACACAACAAAGCTACCTCTGTGGTTGGATATGGCCCCAAAATAATGTGTAAAATGTGAGGGTGCGTTTCAAGGAAACAAAACCAATGCTTACAAACTTGGTTCTTCGCCACACTTGGAGAAACAGGGTAGAGAGTGCAAATTCCTTTGCTTAACCCACCCTTTGCTTTTTGATTGGAAGGACTATCTTTTGTGCCACTTGCCCTGCTCCCAAGCCAGGAGTTGTGCCCCAGACACAACTGGAGTGTATTTGTGGGGAACCCAAATGGGGGGGGAATGCATTAAGACGGCTTTGAAGCTGTAAGGTTTGGCTGATGCCACAAGATGGCAGCCCCAGAACATTTATCAGGGTGCACCCTGTTGAGCCTTTACAGCCAAAAATAACAGTTTTATGGCAACTTAGATATTTGCTGCATGCATTTTAGGTGGGTGACACTCTATCTGATGCAGGCAAGGACTCTAGTCCTGAAAAGGAAATGCACACACACTATCTGTAGTTGGTGAGCATTCCCACAGTGCTTAATGTGACCCAGATGTTCTTCCTTGGTTAAGCAGGTTAACCATGTGGTAAGAAACCTTCGATCCTGCATGATCAAGAAACAAGGTTAAGGCTCATTAATTGTAGAGCTCTTGCATCCTCTGAAAACAATCTTTCTGATTTGTTGTGTCAGCTATAGCTTAAAGATGGCTGTAATCCAGAGTGGTTGAAAGTCCCAAAGCTGATATTTTAAATTTCTACCAGTTAAGTTTGCCTTCAATTGCACTTTTTGGGGGTTTGTTTGTTTAAAGGAGGGAGAGTAGCACTATCAAGAGAAATTAGTTCACAGCTCCATTTGGCATCCTTCTCTTTTATCCTTTTGGAGCTTCTGAGGCTTCAGTTCCCATTTGCAAAATGTGTAAGTAAATGTGTAAAAATAGTAGTCCTTGGAAGTGAACAATAATTTATTAACTTGGAGCCTGGGAGAGGGCTTAAGGCAAGATACCAGTGGGCTACCAGCACCAATTAACCGGAGCTGTATATTTAGTCTGTAATCAAGCTATTAATTGGTTAATCACACTTGGTAATCAACGGATACTTTCAGGCTTAGTTGGTATTGCTGACATCCACACAATGCCCCAGGCAATGATTCAGCACTCAGCCAGCCCCCCACCTCCATGTTCTCCAGCAAAGTAGACTTTACTTTGCATCCAGTGTAGTGATAGCAAAACTGGGCACGAACTCACAAGTGTGATTTGGGGTGGGTGGGATCCCCTTAAGGACTGGATTCCAATGTTGAGCTTTGAGTCTTAATTTTTTGTTTTCTGCACCCTATAGAATCATACAGACATTTATATTACACAAACATCTCTGTAAGTTGGTTGCCCACAGTTAAAATACGATCAAATAAGAAATGCTACCACCCCCAAAATAAGAAATGACAAAACAGAAGCTGTTTGAAGAATGAAGCCAAAGGAGTGGGGTGGGGAAAAGATCGTGGTTGTAACTGGGAAGTAAAAGAAGATATGTTTGAATCACCATGATACAAAAAGATGTTGAGATCCTGGAAAGAATGCAGAGAAGAGCAATAAGAACAAGTAAGGGGAAAGGTACGGATCATACTATCATGTATGGTGGACTTGTAGGAAAGCCCAGGATTTCTGGCATAAAATTCAGAGCTGGTTAGAGGAAATGGGTGGAATCAAACCTGAATACAAACCGGAATTTTTCTTACTGGGAATTAATATAGAGAAATATAATATAATATAGAGAAATATATAAAAAAAGATATGATGTACCTAATAATACATGTGATTACGGCTGCAAGACTCGTTTATGCTCAAAAGTGGAAACTCAAGCAAATTTCAGATGAAATAGAGATCATTAAAAAGATATGAACATGTGCAGAAATGGACAAATTTTCATTGGAACTAAAAAATAAAGATGAATCTGAATATTACAAAGTATGGGAAAGGTTTTACCACTGGTTGGGAAAAAGGAAGGACAAAATTTCAATTAAAATAAGAATGTAAAGATTATATATATGAAGATTATATATAATGAAGAGCAGCCGTCCCTTCACATGGAGCCAAGCTGCACTGAAAGCCTCCAACACAAGAACAGAGTGTTGCCAGCCAATCAAAGCCACAAAACAGACAGAAGAAACCAGGAACACCAATCAATCAAACTCCAAGTCCAATGAACACAGATCCAGGCTCCCAGCCAATCAGAATGGACCAGCCTCAAATTTAAAACCAGGAGCTGTAAGACCCATATCCATACAGAAGCCTGAAGATGGCAGATGAGATTCTGCTGAAACGTTGCTACAACTTTAAAAGCATTACAATGACGTGGGATAATACCCGAAGGAAGCTGAACAGCACACATGTAAGTACCCGCGAAAACTTTAAAAAACATATATGTGTGTGTGTGTGTGTGTGTGTGTGTGTGTTTATTTGTTTTTTTAAGTTTTCGTGGGTACTTACATGAATGCAGTTCAGCTTCCTTCGGGTATTATCCCACGTCATTGTAGTTCTGTTAAAGTTGTAGCAACGTTTCAGCAGAATCTCATCTGCCATCATCAGTTCAAAAATGGCTGCCTCTATGCCTCTCCCAGTCACAAAGACAAAAAGTCAGGTGAGGCACAACTGGAGATTGCGATTCTTATATTTCCTAAGATATATTTGTATACATAGGTAGCCCTCGACTTACAACAATTCATTTAGTGACCGTTCAAAGTTACATCAGCCCTAAAAAAAAGTGACATGACTATTTTTCACAGTTCTGACCATTGGAGCAACCTCTTAGTCACGTGATCAAAAATCAGACCTTTGGCAACTGACTCATATTTATGACGGTTGAAGCATCCTGGGGTTACGTCATCCATTTGCAACCTGATAAAGTCAACTGGGAAGCCAGATTCACTTAATAACCATATTAACTAATTTAATTGCAGTGATTCACTTAACAACTGTGGCAAGAAAGGTCATAAAATGGGACAAAACTCATTTCACAACTGTCTCACTTTGGAACAGAAATTCTGGGCTCCATTGTGCTTGTAAGTCGAGGTATGTGGTAATCCTCCAGAGATTGTTGGCCTCGTTTAAAGAAAAATAACTTTCTTTTTTTTGTGGATTATTACGTAGCTATAGTAAAGGAAACAAATTCAGGTGTCTTCCAGTGAAGTTTGTGTCCTTTTAATTCTTGATCCTTCTGTTCCCTCACCAGCCAGGCAAAATTTAAACATCTATCTTAATTTACTTAAAAGCTACAATTTTAGAACAGTTAATTGAGCTCCCTGTTAATGGTGCAGCTGACAGCTAATTAAGATACATCCTTCCTTGATTTGGCTGAATTGCTTGGAAGGAGACCAGCGTGTCTCATCTGGGTTTCACACAGGACTGCAGCAGCATCCAGACCAGGGGTCACCAACCTTTTGGACCTCAGGGACCACCAGACTCATCATTTTAAATCTCGTGGACCAGAGACCCTGGGAAAATCCCCTCAAAAAGAGTCTGCAGGAAAATCCCCTACCCCGTTTTCCTACTGATCGATCATTCTTTATTTGGGATCACAGGATACTGTTTCCAGCTCCGTTCTCAGGGAGAGAGAAAGAGAGAGACTTTTGGCTTCATGCAAGGAAAGCAGCAGAAGCAGCAGAAGCCTTTCCTTCCCTCCCCCAAACTCCACCAGAAATGAGTCTTTGTGAGACTTGTCACACTGGCGCAGCCTCTTGGAGCAGGAGGCCTTGCAGGGTTCCAAAGATTCATTTCTGGCGGAGTTTGGGGGAGAGAAAGAAAGACTTTTGCTGTTTTCCTTGCATGCAGCCAAAAACAGAAGAAGAAAGAAGCGGAGAGAAGCAGCCTAGTGGCCAGGCCAGGTGCGTGGGGCAAATGGCGCAAGTTCCCCCCCTCTTCCCTGTCCCCTGGCTACCTCATGTTGTTTGCAATGCAAGCGAAGCAAGCCTTGTGTTGCCGCAAAGCTTAGATTAATTGCTTTGGGGGGGGGGGGCTGCTTTGGGAGTGACATTTCTCTGTGGACTACCAAAATTTTCTCGCAGACCATCAGTGGTCTCCGGCCCACTGGTTGGCAACCATTGACCTAGACCCCGACATTATTTAGGGAATGTTTATCCTGAGCTTTGTGTAAAAGCCCTGACATCTCTACATTTATATTTAGCGGGCAACATGGTGCCCCAGGGATGAAGTTGTACTGAAACTTTTCCCTGTTGTAATGACGAGGCAGTCAAGTTGATTGATCATGAACAACTGGATCATGATGATCTTTACTGGAGTCTAGTCTTGTATTTATACACATTTTTAGTTATCCTCCATCATTGGTTAACTTTGGTCACTGCTTAACTTTCGTTACTGTTCAGCACAGTAATCCATACAATTAATTATCTCTAGTTAAAGACTAACAGATGTTTACTTCCCCTCTCTCTAATCCTCCTTTAGATTAGTGACTTTGTTTGCCTGAGTTGTATTTACTTGGAAACATTCTTTATCTGAGGTTTGCCATCCAAGATTGGAACATTCCTGCAATTACAACTCTACACTTCCTGTTCCCAATTCCAGGGAACATCAAACTGTTGGATATGGCTGCAGAAAATTGGCCACGTGGCTATCCGTCATTTTGAGCTGGGAAAGATGAAAAATACACCACGTGGGTGCTCTAAAATAGACTTAATTCAATTAGGAAGAACACAGACACCCTTGCCCATCCGAAACCTATCCCACCTATTTTGCAAGAGACAGTTGGATGCAGTGGTTAGCGTACTGGCCCAGAATGGTTCCAGGTTCAGGTCCAACATCCACCTTGAAAGGCTCCCAGCAGTTTTTGGATTTCAGGTAGTCATTGACTTAACAACAGTTTGCTTAGTGACCGTTCAGAGTTATGATGGCACTGAAAAAAAGTGATTTACGACCGTTTTTCACAGTTATGACCATTGCAGCCTCCCCATCGTCACGTGAACAAAATTCAGATCCTTGACACCTGACTTTTATTTCTGACAGTTGCACTGTCCTCTCCCCTTGCATGATCTTCTGACAGGCAAAGTCAATGGGAAAGCCAGATTCAGTTAACAGTCGTGTTACTAACTTAACAAGTGTGGCAAGAAAGGTCGCAAAATGTGGCAAGACTCACTAATCAAATGTCTCACTTAGCAACATAAATTTTGGGCTAGGTTGTGTTTATAAGTCAAGGATTACCTGTACACTTAGGGGAAAGATCCCAGTTAAAGTTTTAAGGAAAAGTTTCATTGTGAAGAATCAATCAAGGGTATTGATTAATCAATCAAGGGTCCATCCAGGGTCAGACCAGAGATAACCACTGTGGTTCATGGTAGAAGCCATGGTGGACCTTCTGTGAGGAACATACAAGTGAGGGATTGTTAACAAAGGGCTTTGAAGTTTAAAAAGCCCTGTTTTGGCTTTACTTGTTAACTATGTTTTTTTATATAGTAGATAGATGTCAGGGTCAAATTGGTTGTGTAAATAGAGTTGTAGAAATTCATAAACTCTGGGCCTGCTTCACAAGACAAAGAACGTATTATTTTTGAAATGTACGATCTATCCGTATTCAACTAGGAGGGAACAAATTATGTACATGTTTGTTTTTTTCTTTTTGTATGCACAATGATATATTTTTATTTTATGTCCTGTTTAGCTCTGTGCTGGTTTGTTTTTTTCCTTCTTGGAGTCTGTATTTTGATGAGATTGGACAACCATTTATCTGAAATGGTACAGGGTCTCCTACTTGAGAAGGGGGTTGGACTAGAAGGTCTCCAAGGTCCTTTCGAACTCTGTTGTTGTTATTCTGGTACCGTGTGTGTCTGTGTGTGTGTGTGTGTGTGTGTGTCTGTGTGTTATGGGCATGCAACATTTTGGGATCCTGTCTTGATGTACACCAAGCCATCTTCACTTCCACTTTATTGAACGAGAGCATGACTTCTGCGCCTTTGAATGCAGCCTTGTTTGCCAACATACCCCGTCTTTGGCACGAGAAGGGGAACCCCCAGAGAACACAATGCTTGTGTGTGAGTGTCCTCAAAGAGAGAGCCAAGGCGCTGCAGTGGGGAGGGGGCTGGACATAGCAACGGGGAGACCCAGGTTCCAATCCTGTCTTACCCAGAAACCAGTGGCATCTTTTCTCTAATTTGGAAACACAGCCCCTTTCTCATGCTTCGTTTCCAGTTAGAATCAAAGCAAAAATTGCAGTTTGCTGGTCCTGCTTTTCCAGACGCTGTTCCCAGTTATGATCTCTGTTTTGCACTGTTATTGCACTTGCATCCTGCTGCAATCACGACCAACCCTTGGTGGTTCTTTTGCAAGGGTGAAGGTTGAGCTTGTCCTGACAACATGAATATCCCCGGCTTCTGCATCATGCAATCTGCTTCCTTTTCCACGACTGGATTGGTGCAATCTAGCCGTGTGCGTTGGGGCTTTTTGGATGGATGCAACGACAGCGGAAGAGTTGAGCAGTTGCAGGAAAAGGAAAACCGGCCCAGGCTCATGCCTTGAAACGAGGAGTCTTGCTGTCTCTTGGCCCCATGAGAAGCAGGGAAGCTCTCCTTGCAGGGAACTCTCTTGAGGTTTGGCGAGGAAGCAACAGGACTGAAAGTCTGAGCCAGGCAGGCAGGCCTGTGCATTTGCAAGAGGGCATTTTGGCATAAAGAGAAGCCAGGGCTGCTTTGGGTCAAGCGTGGCCCCAGTGTAGACCATACTGCTAACGGTCTAAGTGTCACTGGAGGCTTTTAAGAGACTTTATCTGAAGTGGTATAGATTTTCCTGCTTGAGCAGGGGGCTGGACTAGAAGACCTCCAAGGTCCCTTCCAACTCCTACTATTCTATTCTATTCTATTCTATTTTATTCTATTCTATCCTCTTCTGAATTCTATTCTTTTCTATTCAAATTTCTATTCTATATTCTATTATATTCTTCATTCCATTATTCTGTTCGATTCTGTTCTATTCTATTCTAGTTTCAATCTTTTCTGTTACATTCCATTCTATTCTGTTCTATTTCAACTCCTACCCTCAAAACGATGCTACAGAGCACTGCACACCAGAACAACTAGACACAATTTTTTCCCCGAAAGCCATCACTCTACGAAACAAATAATTCCCTCAACCCTGTCCAACTATTTACAAAGTCTGCATTACTATTACTTTTAATCTTCTCATCACTCCTTATCACCACCCATCCCCTCACACTTGTGACTGTATGACTGTGACTTTGTCACTTGTATCCTTACGATTTACTGTTTCCTACTATGATTTGATTGCTTATTGTATCCCATGACTATTGTAAAGTGTTGTACCTGATGATTCTTGACTCTTGATGAATGTATCTTTTCTTTTATGTTAACTGAGAGCATTTGTACCGAGACAAATTCCTTGTGTGTCCAATCATACTTGGCCAATAAAAAATTCTGTTATTCTATTCTATTCTATTCTATTCTATTCTATTCTATTCTATTCTATTCTATTCTA
>BLBF01000077.1:2201223-2225960 GCA_015471245.1 Laticauda colubrina | reverse complement strand
ATAGAATAGAATAGAATAGAATAGAATAGAATAGAATAGAATAGAATGATAACTTTATTGATACTTTGAATGCACACTAATAGGCACATAGTCAAATGAAATTTTCTACAGCTCTCAAACAGTTGCCACCTCCAAAATATACTACATAAACATGACAAACACACACACACACACACACACACTACCACTCTCTGTATGGACCTTCTAGCTGAGGCACTGTTACCACCAAAACTATGGATTTAATGAGCTGTGGAAGGTGAGGAACCACCTGAAACAATACCAGAACATCTGGCTTTGTGTCCAGTACAATATGACTTCTTCCTTTGCAGGGGGACAAAAAAGAAGGATGTGATTGATGACAAAAGAAAATGATTTTGAGAAAATGAAAAAAATGGAACTTTCCTCCAGAACGAATTCAGGTAGTCCTTGATTGATGATCACAGTTGGACCAGAATTTCTGCTGCCAAGCAAAATGAGTATAAAGCAGCATGGGGTGATGATGCAAGTTCTCCTTTGTCTAATTTGCAAAGTTCCCCAGGCCATGGTTTGTGGAATAAGCCACCAATGGCTGGCTTTCTGAAATTGATTAGGCCTGTGATGGCGAACCTATGGCACACATGCCAGAGGTGGCACGCAGGAATGGAATGGAATGGAACAGAACCCGCATGCCATTGCCAGCTGCTCTTCTGGTTTCCATCACACACATGCATGTGTGCTGGCCACCTGGTCTTTGCGCATGCCGGAATGCCAGAAGCCCAAAAACCAGCGGGCCAATGTGCATGCGTGTGCCAGCCAGCTGGTCTTCTGTTTCCGGCACTCTGAAGCACACGCATGTTCCGGTTTGGGCACTTGGTGCTCAAAAGTTTCGCCATCACTGGATTAGGCTATCGATGGCTGACGGGAAACCCTTTACAGACTTTTTGTATGAAAAAGAAAGAATGCGCTGATAATGTGTGGTTTTGATGCTTGGAAGAAAGTGGTTAATAGAAAAAAGTGAGCTCGTGTAATCACAGAATAAGAGATCCCTTCCCTTCCTTTTCCTTTCCCAGGGTTCCAATATTTGAAGTCTGCCACAAAGAAGAGGGGAGCAACCTATTTTCCAAACCCAAAGCACCAGAAGGCAAGACAAGAAACAATTCATTCAGGACAAGAAGTAATAGATGGAAGCTTATCAAACAGAGAAACAACCTGGTATTTCTTGACAGTGACAACATGAGAGCAATTAATCTCTCATGCCTCGCTTGCCTCCTGGAGTTGTGATGCTCCATCACTGGAGGTTTTCAAGAAGAGACTGGACAGGCATTTGTCCAATAGGGTCTGTCATGCCCCTGTCGGAAGCTGATTCGGAGGGCTCCGTTGGCTCCGTTGGCTGTGGAAGAAACTGGGGAAGGGCACAGTCTGGCTGGGCAGAGCAGGGGAGAGGGAGAGCAAGGGAGAGGGAATTCGGAGGGAGACCCAGGCCCACCCCCACTTCATCCTAGGGCACACAGGGAGGAGCAGAGAAGGGAGCAGTGTGGGTTGAATGGCTCACGGGGGAGGAAAGGGCCCTGATTCCCTTCATTAGCTGCAGCTGGGAACACAGGGTTTAAAAAGGGAGTTTGTGCACAGCGAGCTGTTGGGAGCAAATTGTGAATTATCGGGTATCGTCCAGGCTTATCTGGGTTCCTGCCGTCTTCCCAACTCTGTATATTTTTCTGTGCTTTCAAGTCTGCAATTCCTTCTCCTGCCCTGTCAAGTTAATTGATACAGCTTTGTTTGTGTGGATTTTTAGTTACAGTTTGTATGTACTTTGCTTTCGGACTGAATTTTCTCCAGTTAGAGGCTGATCCTGGGAGTTTTTCTCCAGCTAAGGGTAACCTGGACATTGGGGGCAAAGTTGGAGATATTAAAGGGACACTTCTTACTTGTTTGATTGTGTTGCCTTTGCACCATGCTCCGAGTCATCACTGCCTTGGCAGGGGGTTGGACTAGAAGACCTTCAAGCTCCCTTTCAACCCTATTGTTCTATGCTCTATGCCCTTGCCCTCCATATTTTATTCAAAGTGAGCTGCCACTAAAAATGAGAAATTAAAGGTGAGAATTCAGCATCCTTTCTGTTCTTCAAAATGCTCCTCTGTATTTAACTGAGAAGAGGAGGGGGTGAACCCCAAAATGCAAGGAATGGCTGCTAGTTGGATGCTACTGAATCTGTTTGTTGGTTTTGTGGTGAATCAAGATGGCTCTGAATCAGGAGAGCCCTCATCTCTCCTGTCAGCCCTCCCACACCTGTAATTAAAAATAATCTTCCCTTTCATCCTCCAGCCTGATTAACAGGGCAGAAAGAGAGTGGCTTGAAAGCATGACGGGTTTATCCCATCTTTTTCTCTGCTTTCCTCGCCTCCAGCGATGGGGCATTTTATGGGATTTTCCCCCTTGCATTTCAACCTGAAGATTTTCCCTCCTCTTCCTCCCCTCCAAAAGACCCAGAGTGCCCCAAATAACAAACGGGGTGGAATTTGTTTTCTTAATTCTGTAATAGGATTACTGGGCATGGGGTGAAGGTTCATCTTCCTTCTTCTAACTCAGGCCCTTCCCAACTTCGGTGTCAAGCCCAGGAAATCAAGAGTCCATACAGTTCAAATGGAGATATATGTTTATTGTACAGTGGTACTTCAGTTCTCAACCTTAATTGCTTCCAGGAGTACAACGAGTACCCAAAAAACAGTGAGTAGCAAACACATTTTTCCCAATAAGTAATAATATAGTGAATTATTATAGGTAGCCAACACCAATAACTTCTGGCTTGTGTATTGTGTACAGATGGTCCTCAATCTATGACCATAACTGAGCCCAGAAGTGATGTTGCTAAATGAGAAATTTGTTAAGTGAGCTGTATTTATTTAATTTATATTGCCATCTATTGGCCCATGGCGACTCAAGGCTGCTTACAGAATGTAAAACCATATTGAAAACAAAACTAAAAACCAACAAAAAGAATAAAATAAATTACTAAAGTACAATAGAACAAAATATGGAAAAATAAAATAATAATAACCCCCCAACTCCCACCTTCTGGCCCGATGACAGCAGATCACACGAGCCATTTGATGGGCTCCAACCCTCTCTGGGTTCCCCAGGCCCGCTGGCAGAATCAGGTCTTCAGTGCCTTTTGGAAGAGTGCTAGAGCGGGGGTGGGGGGGTGGGGGTGGAATTCTAATCTTTGGGGGAATGATATTCCACAGGCAAGGAGCCACCACAGAGAAGACCCTTCTTCTGGGAGTTTTGCTTTCTGAGTTTTGCCCCATTTTACGACTTTCCTTGCCACCGTTGTTATGTAAATAATAGCAGTTGTTTAATTGGCAACATGGTTGTTCAGTGAATCTGGCTTCCCCATTGACTTTGCTTGTCAGAATGTCACAAAAGGTGTTCACGTGACCCTCTGGGACATTGCAACCTTCATAAATATGAGCCAGTGGTCAAGCACACTGAATGTAAAGCGCATGACTATGGGGATACTGCAATGGTCATACATGTGAAAAATAACCACTCTTTTCAGTTCTGTTGTAACTTTGAACAGTCACTAAATGAACTGTTGTAAGTCAAGGATTACCTGTACTGAACCAACGATGAGTACCAGGACAACATTTTCACGTCAAAATGTGTGGGGTGTCAACTTATAAAACACTTCTATGCCTGTTTTAGTAATTGCCATAAAAAAGGGAGGGGGAAGGAAGGAAACCTAGGCGAGCAGTGCAGCAGTTTGAAATCAAAAATACATTCCAACTCTTACCTTTAAAAGATTGTAACTAAAATACCAGAGCTTTTGTCTGGGAATATATTTAATTGGAGAACATGAATGATGACACCTAGCCCGTAATTGGAAAATGTGATTGATGACACCTAGCCCGTGAACGTGCTCAATTGGAGAATCTGGTTTACAAGACACCCAGGGGGGAGGGGGGAAACAGGGTCACAGGTGAATGTAATTTACATATGCCAGAGTTGGCTTCATACAGGGCAGTGCCAGTATGTCACCTCCAATAAATCCTTTGAAGATTTTTGAAGTTTGGCTCAAGAATCATGATTTAATTAGGGCGATTGCTGGAATCCTGACATGGAGTATCAAATTCATGACTTTCAAAGCAGTTGAGTACCAAGGTACCATGGAATGCTAAAGCTCTCTACAAGAATCTGAGCTACTAACAGTCAAGGAGGTAGATAAAAGTCAACAGAATTTAAGGATGGCTGGACTTAGATCTCTTGTGGACATGAAGGGATCTGAAACTGATGACGCCTTTGACCCCCTCCCTTGGTCGCAGCTTGCTCATCTCCTACCCTTATCAACTTTAAGACAGGTTAACTTCAACTTCCAGAATTCCCCAATATTTACACCAATTGTTGAAACAATCATTGCTATTTTTAAATGGTGGCCTTCCTTATTGGTTGTATTCTATGGCTTTTAATCTGACAAAAATCAGCAGCTAACCTCTTCCAAAACTTTACTTCACTATTTTTGCTGAGTGCTTTGTCAAAAGAAAAATTTGCCTGGAGTGGAGCCAAAAGCAAGTTTCAGCCATCATATAAACTATGTTTTACAGAACAAACTGAATCACAAACTAACCAATCACATTTTACCCTGGTGAGTTTTGCAAGACTACAGTCTAGGTGAGTTAATCAATTGTTCGTTGTGTTGCACAGATCCAGAAGATTAATGGAGTAAATCATGGTTACGTCATTGGCTCAGATGAATTGCCTGTTCCAAGGTAAATGCAAACAATCTTTCCATTCGCTAGGACTAAAGATCTCCACAGCTTATAAAAATCAAATCCTCCAAACCTTCCAGTGGCTTTTCTAGCACTATTCGAGCAGATGACCACACTTAATTGATCTTGGCTGATTTCAAAAGAAGAAAGCCAGGGTGGAACTTATAAATCTTTAGACAGGAGACCACCAGGAGATTCGAGTAGAGAAGAGCAATTGCAAACCAGTTCCATGTAGTTTCCAAGTACAGGTAGTGGACTTACAGGCATGCTTGGAACACAGGCTTTTCCATTGGGAAACAAGGCAGTTGTTAAGTAGTCCCACCCAATTTTGCAACACTTTTGCCTCCCATCCTTGAGTCAACAGAATAGTGGACTGCCATCAGTCACGAGCATCAATACTCGATTAGTCAACTTGCCATGGCCAACTTGCAATGAGACAAGTTGCCAGAGGACAATTGTTTTTTCTGCAGTCCTAATTACTCTCTGGAGTCTCTGTCTGTCTTGTTGGGTTGAAGAACCAAACCAGACAGTTATGGAGGTGCAGATGACAAAAGGAGGGACAAAATGACAAATGAATGACAAAAGTTAAAATAATTTTAAAATTATTTTAAATAATTACATTGAATTGATGAATTGTCGTGCAGCGAATTGTCCTGTGGCAAGTTGGCCATGGCAAGTGGTCCCACATTGAGTTGGCCATAGCGAATTGACCGTGGTGAGTTGGTCATGGTGACTTGTCCCATTCTGCCTCTTGCTGACCCAGATCCTTCTCCTTTGATTCTCAGTCTTGCCCAGTTATTTACTAATGAATGACAAAGTCTAAAATAATTGAGGACTAAATCGGAATACGCCAGATTGAAACAGAAGTTTTACATTAGCATTTGTGCCAGTTAAGGATGATTTTTAAAAAAGCTAAAGGTTTCCCAGGCCCAGTTGTGTTTAACCCTAGATTCTTAGTTTGTTTGTTTATTTATTTATTCATTCATTCATTCATTCATTCATTCATTCATTCATTTATTTATTTATTTATTTTGTCAATTGCTTGCAAGATAATAGGTATAAGTAAAAACATAGTTCTGAATACATGGGTTCTTATACATGGGTATAAGAAAAACAGTTAAGGAAGTCAATTTTGACAACCTTGTCAGAAAACATTTTCCATAGTTACATGGCCAGCATGGCAATAGACCAGGGTCCCCAATAGCTGCCTGGAGAATTCTGGGAGTTGAAGTCTACAAGTCTTAAAGTGGCCAAGTTTGGAGACTTCTGCTATAGACAAAAGGCTGTTACCTCCCCACTGAAGTAGTATCTATTTATCTACTGGCATTTGCATGCTTTCGAACTGCTAGATTGGCAAGAGCTGGGGTGAGGATGGAAGCTCACCCTGTTGCACAATACTTGGGTCTCCAATAGCCACCTTCCAGCTGACCACGCAGCGATAACTTCCTGCTGCTTTATTCCTGGATGGGCACCAAAAAATGGACAACATCAGGAAATTAAGGAGAAATTTTCCTGACAGTGAGAACAATAAGCCAGTTTGCCTTCAGAAATTATTTGGGGTGCCATTGCTGGAAGAGATTGGACACCCACTTCTCTGGAATGTAATAGGGTCTCCTGTTTGATTAGGGAGATGGATTAGAAGACCTCCAAGCTCCCTTTCAACTCTGATAGTCTATGTTCTAATTTTATGAAGACATTGCAAAAGACATTGCAAAAATCGCCAAGGCATATTGATGTTGCTGTTAGGTTCAAGTGAGGAAAGGCCCATAAGTACATTTTAAGTCAGAACAGCAAAGTTTTAACACCATACAGTATTTTCCTGACCTCTTCTACTAGTTTTATAGCAGCTGAAATGTTAGCTGCCCTGATTTTTTTTTTTCTCCCAAAGGGCTGAGGAGCGCCAGGAGGAAATGCTCATAAAGCGTTCAAACTGCAAGTTGATTTATGAATTATTGGTTTGAAATCTATCCCCATCTTTAAAGCTCCCAGAGCAGCTAAGAAAAATCTAAACGGCAGTAAGAAAGATCGATGAAACGCCATGAAAGGGCAGGAGGAGGGGTAGCAGCATTCAAAGTGAAGCAGGCTTAAAAGGAAAAGGATTTTTACATTAAAGGTTGAGGCCTTTGCCACAAAACATTCCAGCGCTTTGCTTCTGGAATTGGACAACAGCCGAGGGACCCTTTTGTACAGCTCAACATGGGAAGATTCACTCGGGGATAGGATTTTCTTCTCCCAGCCTCCTTTTCTGAAAACTTCCCAGAATCCCCTCCCGTGGTCAGGTCTGCCATTTCCAGCATGCTTCACTTTGCTGGCATCCTGCTGAAATGGGTGGGTGGAGATATTGGGGAGATAGGAGGGAGGGTGACAGGAACCAGAGGTGTCAATCTGGAACAGATCCTTGATGGAGCTGTGAGAATGGAATGCAAAACTCCTCCAAATTTCAGTTCCATTCCCAAAATGTCTCATTCAAATATCACTGGATACTGATGGACTGTCAGGAGGAAGGACCAGGGAAGAGGAGAAAAGGCAGGCTTTGCGTGGGAATATTCAGATCCAGCTTCGCTTATGCTGCCACCATTAGTAAAAGGAAACCTTTCACTTTAAAAATGGAGTCTTTCTTTCCCAAAGGTTCAAATCAGGACAAGCCTGACAGCCATGGTGTTTGCTTAAAGACTGTGGCAACCACTTTACAACGGTGGCATTTGTTAAACAACCACTGCAAAATAAAAATGGGATTGGTCACATTGGTGACTTTTTATCAGACCATCCTGCTTTATGTTCATGATGGACAGGTTCCATTACAGTCATAGGTTGAGGATTACCTGGATTGGCTTGTCTGGCTCACGGGGCTGAGACTGGTCCCTGAGCAGCCTCCCTTTCTGCTTGTCTGTGGCTGAACTCCCAAGAAGACTGAATCCAGTAACGTTGTACTGATGGTTTATGAGAACCACACAGTAGCTCTACGCTGGTTCAGCCCACAATCCTGTTTGTGTTTGAGCCAGAATTTTTTGGCTCAAGGCTGAAACTGCAAAATAGGGAGTGGCACAGGGATGCAATAACTCAAGGGCTGAAAGAAGATCAGCTGACAAAGTCTTAATACTCAGGTGACACCCTCCGTGGCCTCCTGAACTAAGAGTAGAAATCAGCTTTTGTTGGCTGTAGAAAGGAAGGAAAAGAAGCATTGCTTGAGACTCCGTTGCCTTTGTAGACACTGATCTAGTTTCATAAAACTTTATCTAACTTATCTATGGAGATTCTCGGTCATCCAGGCCCTGGTTGTCCCCAAAGTGCTTTTTCAAGAGGAAACTGGGCTTCCTTTGTTTTTCCTTGAAGACATTTCACTTCTCACCTAAGAAGCTTCTTCAGTTCTGACTGAATGGTGGAGAATGGAAAGATTTATATTCCTTGCAGTCATCTGGTCATTGGAACTCATTCTGAGAGTCGCTGAGGCCACTTGGAGGTTGATCTGTGCCCTCAGGGTCACTTGGATAGTGCAAATGGGTGTGCAACCTTCTTGGAACTGCTAAAAGGAAAATAGTGTCCTTTCCTTCCATTCTCACACAAATCCTTCTATTGTCCACCATTCAGACAGAACTGAAGAAACTTCTTGGATGAGAAGTGAAACTTCCTCAAGGAAAACAAAGGAAGTCCAAGTTACCCTTTGAAAAAAGCACTTTGGGGTTTATTTAGTCTGAGTTATGGCAGAGGAGCTGGGATAGGAGGAGCTTCCAAGAAGAAGCTTAGAAGAGACAGTCCAAGCTTTGTGGTGGGACCCAACCCTGCTCTTTTTTGAAGTCTGTCATAAAAAGGAGAAGAAATTACAGAGATACTGAAAAAAGTGACGTATGGCTGTCACTTTTCACACTTAAAACCATTGCTATCTCCCCATGGTCATGTGATCCAAATTCAGCTCTTGGTCGTATGTGGGAAGACTAATCATAAGTACATGCCAAACAGTATGGTGAAAAGTACATGGCAGCTGGCATGTACTTATGATGGTAGCAGTATTTTGGGGTCACCTGATTAGAATAGAATAGAATAGAATAGAATAGAATAGAATAGAATAGAATAGAATAGAATAGAATAGAATAGAATAGAATAGAATTCTTTATTGGCCAAGTGTGATGGGACACACAAGGAATTTCTCTTTGGTGCAAATGCTCTCAATGCACATAAAAGAAAAGAGACATTCGTCAAGAGTCAAGAATCATCAGGTCCAACAACACTTAATGATAGTCATAGGGTACAATAAGAAATCAAATCATACTAGGATACAGTCAATATAAATCATACAAGCGACAAGGTTACAGTCAAACAATCACGAGTGGGAGAGGATGGGTGATAAGGAGTGATGAGAAGGTGAATAGTAATAGTAATACAGACTTTGTCAATAGTTGGACAGTGTTGAGGGAATTATTTGTTTAGCAGAGTGATGGTGTTCGGGGAAAAACTGTCCTTGTGTCTAGTTGTGCAGTGCTCTATAGCGTCGTTTTGAGGGAAGGCATTCAAACAGTTTATGTCCGGAATGTGAGGGGTCTGTAAACATTTACACAGACCTCTTTTTGACTTGTGCAGTATACAGTATAGAGTATATTCTAAAAAAATATACAGACCAAATGGGTGACCCATAAATCACACAAACAATTAATAAATAAATAAACAAGCAGTTGCCCGAATGTTGCAAATAGTCACAATGAGAATGTTCCATATTAGGAGAAATCTGTACAAAATTAGAATAATGCAAGAATGCCTTTTATTGTGCTAACATGAAGAGATTTGACATTACTAGGGAGAGAAATGTGGACTTCTGAACAAAATGTTTATATATAAATGGTAGAATCAACTTTCAGAAAAACCTATGCAAGTTTGATCAGTTGAATTTATTCTACGTGCAAAAAACATGGATGAAACAATAAGTAACCCGCTCACCCATCCCTATTTTAATTTTTTTAATGTTCTATAAGGCAAGCAGAAACAAGATAACACCCCAGAACAATGTATCTCATATTCAATCACAGGTTATTATTGTTATTATGACTTATACTTCCATAATATTTTCAAATCTGATAAAAAATATGACTCATCTCTTTGAGATGTCAGTATTGGAATTTTATCAGTAATTTTTTCCCCAAGAGCCCCTGACCTTATTTTAGCATGACAATTCTTCAAAGATAGCCTATTTGGAAATTTCCCATTTTGAGCAATCCTTGACTCTTTTTTTTTTTTCTTTAGTGTCTTACCAGTGAGTTATTTCTGTCAAAAACTACAGCTATTCTTACTTTGGAATATATTTTACTTCTTGTTTCGTTATTCTCCTAACTTAATGTCTTTCAACCGTGGTAATTTTAAGCTGGGTGGAATTCAGCTTGTTGGCTGGGGAATTCTGGGAGCTGATTTCTCCACATGCTGTCGAAGGAATTCTGGGAAGTCCACACATCTTCAAGTTGCTGAGGCTGACAAACTCTGTTCCAATTCTCTCCTCCCTATTTAGCAATTGATGCAAACTCCCTGAGAAAAGAAGATCTGCAGTCTGCAGTTGAGCATTGCCCCAAGGCCTCCTCAACCCCAAGCGAGGTTAAATGAGGGCAAGTGGCATGTTGCTGCCATCCTGTCCTGCTTGCCAAAGGAGGATTCTGTCATGGGGTGATTAAAAGGCCCCGGTGCCTGTCTTGCTGAGTGATGCCATACCTCTCTTCTCCCAGTCCCGTCCTTTGTGAAGTTCAGGGCCATCCCTGAATTCTTCCTGCCTTCCCGTATTTACAAGGAAGTCTGGGAAGACACAGAGCCTTAATTGCCAGGGGAGGCTGCACCATGCAGGGTTTTGGCTTCCTTTGAGAGAGAAGGCAGCCACATCGCCCTCACCTTGATGCCAGGGGAAGATTTAGTAAACACTCCACACCCCCATTCCAGCATTTATGTTCTGGCAGTGGCCCTGATGTAATTAAGTTGTTTATTCTGTCATGATTTGATAAATTCCAACCTTCCTTCTTAAAAGACTCCTTGAGTTATGCCCTTGCAACAGAAGCAGCTGTGGCTATGGCTGTTAAAACACTTTTGCATTAACTGGTAGCTTCAAGTGATATTTTTGGAGGCTGAAACCTATGATGAACAGTTGCAGGAACTGGGCTTGACTAGCCTAGTGAAGAGAAGGACCAGGGGGGCATGATAGCAGTCTTCCCATATTTGAGGGGCTGCCCCAGAGAGGAAGGGTTGAAACTGTTCTATATGTAAAGTGGATGACTCCAAATCTACCATTCTGATTGGCTAAGGAAAAGAACAGTGGATTGGTTCACTAGGAACCAATCCAAAGAGATACCAAAAAGGCGGCAAATCTAAATAGCTGCCATTGGCTGCAAGCAGGCAAGCCAGCCTGTATAAAAGGCTGGCCCCGGCTTCAGCCGGTGTTCCGTTTTACTGACTAGTTATAATAAAAGTATTTGTTGTTGGAACCCGGTCTACCTCGTGTGTTTTCCGAACAAAACACTGGCGACGAAGGTGGGATCGTCCTGAAGGAAAAAACCTGCACGCGGTGATAAGAAGTCCAGATTACAACCAAGATGTCTGGAAACAACGCACCGCCCGCACCCTTCAATCCCAACGAAGAGGATTGGGATTCCTATGCTGATCGCTTCCAAATGTATTTGGAGAGCAATGAAATGGAAGGCATTTCAGAGCAACGCAAGAGAGCTGTGTTCCTGACGCACTGCGGGCCAACAGTTTTTAAGATGGCAAAGGCCCTTGCGAAGCCCCGGGACGTTAAACAACTAACGTGGACAGAATTGCAAAGACTCCTCAAAGCACACTACGCTCCGATGGTGTCTAACTTAATAAAGCGACACAAATTTTACCGCAGAGACCAGAGAGAGGGAGAGACCGTCGCCGATTTCATCGCTGCCCTCAGACAAATAGGGGGTGAGTGTGAATTTTTGAACATAGACGAGGCAATGAGGGATCGCGTGGTGCTGGGCCTGAGAGACTCGACCGCACAGAGTAAATTGCTCAACAAACCCAACATCACCGTTACCGAAGCCATCGCGGAAGCCACAGCCGCTGAAGCCGCGAAAAAATCTGCCGTAGCCATGAAAAAGATGAACACACACAGCGAAGAAACACCAACCAAAGACAGAAAGCACCCTGCCACCACAACCCACTACGAAGAGTCGGGCGAAACAATTGAATTGAGCGAAGAGGACGACGAGGTCCACCGTTTGCTCATGAACAAAAAAGAGCGCGAAAGGAGAAATTGGCGGGAATGTGCTGGCTGCGGAGGAAACCATCCCCGAGCCGAATGCAGATTTCTCGATGCCATCTGCCGGCATTGCAAAAAACGAGGGCACATCGAGAAGGTCTGCAGAAACAAAAAATACTACAGCCCGACGAGACGCAGAAATTCCCCAACACGAGCCGAGCCTAAACGAGCCGAGAGAAAATGGCAACAAGAGAAGCGAGCCAATACACACCAAACTGTCATTATACAGAGCGCTCAGACGGAAAGTGGAAAAAAAATTAAAGTCATCGTGAAAATCGAAGGAAAACACTGCAAGATGGAAGTGGACTCGGGGTCCTTCCTCTCCATGGTATCGTGGGACACAATAAAACAGCTAGTCCCAGGTATCAAACCCAAAGAATTGAAGAAGCAGCACCTAACCCTCAAGGACTATCAGGGAAACCAAATCCCTGTGATTGGCATGGGACAATTCCGAGTCGCCTACAAACATCACGTCAAGGTGCTTCCGCTGACCATAGTCGACCAAGACAGACCAAGCCTCCTGGGCATCGAATGGTTCGCGCCATTGGGCATCGGGATGACCGGGGTCGATCGAGTGACTACAACCGGCTGGGAAGACGACCTCATCCGAGAATTCCAGGACGTTTTTGACGGCTCACTTGGCAAGTATCGGGGAAATCCCATTTCTTTCAATCTAAACCCCCAAATAGCCCCACGAAGAATAAAAGCCAGGCGAGTTCCTTTTGCACTAAAGGCAAAAATAGAGGAACAGCTGGACAAATTAATAGCCCAAGGGGTGTTAGAACCTGTGGACCATGCCAAGTGGGAAACGCCTATTGTCACACCCATTAAACCTGACGGGTCCATCAGAATCTGTGGTGACTATAAGGCTACCCTGAACCACGCATTACAACCAAGCGCATACCCGGTGCCAGTAGTCCAGCATTTGCTTCATTCCCTGGGAAAAGGCAAAGTTTTCGCCAAACTCGACTTGGCACAAGCCTATCAACAACTCCCAGTGGACCCAGAAACAGCAGAAGCACAGACTATAGTCACCCATAAGGGCGCATTCAAATGTCACCGGCTCCAATTTGGAGTAAGCGTGGCCCCTGGCGTCTTCCAGAGTCTGATGGAACGCCTTCTAAATGGCATACAAGGAGTCGTTCCCTATTTTGACGACGTCCTAATCTCGGCCAGAGATGAAACTCAATTAAGGAACAGACTCAAAGAAGTATTAACTAAGTTTAGGGAATCTGGCCTCAAGGTAAATAGAGAAAAGTGCTGTTTAATTAAGAACAGCGTCGAATTCCTGGGCTACTCAATAGACGGAGAGGGTATCCACCCCACAGACAAAAAAGTTAAAGCAATCAAAGACGCTCCTGAACCAAGAAATAAAACCGAACTACAAGCATTCTTAGGATTAATTAATTTTTATAACGTGTTCCTGCCAAACAAAGCCACTATAGCAGAACCGTTACACCGTCTGCTAGACAAAAAGGCAACTTGGACTTGGGGTTACAAAGAAAAAAAAGCCTTCCAAAATATTAAAAGCTTGCTAACATCAACAAGCATCCTCATCCAATTTAGCAACACTCTGCCATTAACAGTGACCTGCGACGCCTCACCATATGGAGTAGGTGCCATCCTGAGCCACCAACTACCTGATGGCAGAGAAGCACCCGTCGCATATTATTCTAGGACTCTATCAAAAACAGAGCGGAATTATAGCCAATTGGACAGGGAAGCTCTAGCAATTGTCGCTGGAGTAAAACGCTTCCACGAATATTTATATGGGAGGACTTTTCGAATCATAACGGATCACAAACCGTTAATGGGGATTTTGGCGGGAAACAAGCCAACACCTAATATACTGTCCCCAAGAATGACGAGATGGTCAGAGTTCCTGGCAGCTTATTCCTACACTCTGACACATCGGCCAGGGAAACAAATTTCCCATGCGGACGCTTTGAGCAGAGCACCCTTACCAGCAACCGCCGAAGACCCGGCACCAGCGATGACAACGCTACAAATCGAGACTTGCCCCGATCTACCCATATCAGCGTATGATGTCGCCAGAGCCACCGTGAAAGACTCATTGACTGCCCGCGTTCTTAGCTGGGTAGGTAAAGGCTGGCCGGAGAATCAAAAAACTGAAAACTTTAAACCTTTCCGGTCCAGACAGACTGAACTTTCAATCCAAAAGGAGTGTTTGTTGTGGGGTGATCGGGTAGTAATCCCTGCCAAATTACAGCCCAGGGTACTTAAGTTGTTACATGAAGGGCACCCGGGAATGGTTAAGATGAAAAGCCTTGCCAGAAGTTATGTTTGGTGGCCGGGTATTGATAAGGACATAGAGTATTGGGTAAGCTCATGCCACAAATGCCAGGCAATTAGACCATCCCCACCAAAAGCACCCGTTAAGGACTGGGAAAACCCTTGGGGACCTTGGTCAAGAATACACATTGATTTCGCGGGTCCTACCAAGGGGCATACCTTTCTGATTGTCGTTGATGCCTATTCAAATTGGCTTGAAGTAAAAGTTATGCCATCAACGACAACAGAAACTGTAATTAAAAAGCTGGACAACCTTTTTGCCACCCATGGCATACCGGACGTTCTTGTCTCAGATAATGGGCCACAGCTAACCAGCATACCATTTGAGCAATACCTAGCCTCCCTAGGTATAAGACATGCCCTAACCGCGCCGGCTCACCCGGCTGCGAACGGCAGGGCTGAGAGGATGGTCTGGTTTACAAAAGAAGGTTTAGAAAGAATGGACGCCGGAGATGTCCAACAGAAAGTAAACCGTTTGCTCACACTCCAGCACATAACGCCCAGTACCATAACCAATAAGTCCCCAGCAGAATTACTTATGGGGCGAAAATTAAGATCTCACCTGGATAGGTTACACCCAAATTTTACCCCAGAAAACCCCCCTGACTCCTCTACACGGTTCAGACAATTCGAAATAGGCGATTTGGTATACGCTAAAAACTTCACCGGGGACCCGGTATGGCTACCAGGGCAGATTATCCAAATTACAGGCCCCAAATCCTACCGATTAAAATTAGACGATGGCAGGGAATGGAAGCGGCACATAGACCAGCTTCGATCTCGAATTATAGAAAGAACCACAGACTTACAAACATTCACCGAAAAAACTGGCGAATTGCAAACCAAGGTGGGGGGGAAAGGCGAGAAATAAATAAAGAACTGTTTAAAACCAAACCCAATGAAACATACGAACAAAAAGAGCAAATAAAAGACTCACTGTTTGGAGAGACTTGCGTGAAGAGCCCATCGGAAGGGGCCAGCCAAGCCAGCTCGACCTGCCCAGAGGAAACGGGAGGGAGCGGCAAAACCGTCAGCCTAAGAAACTCAGGCGGCGGTAAAATGGCTGACTCACCCTTCCAGACGGTTCCAGGGAGAAGGACGGACGACACAGCAGCCCCATCCGAACCGGTCGAAGTCTGCACTAAGAATGAACCGCGCAAGTCAAGTCGAGTCCGGAAAAGCCCCGCCTACCTGCGAGACTACGTCACCACGTAGGACTGAACTAAGGGGGGAGGGGTGTTCTATATGTAAAGTGGGTGACTCCAAATCTACAAACCTGATTGGTTAATAAAATGAACATTGGATTGGTTCACTAGGAACCAATCCAAAGAGCTGCTAAAAGGCGGCAAATTTAAGCAACCGCCATTGGCTGCAAGCAGGCAAGCCAGCCTGTATAAAAGGCTGGCCTCGGCTTCAGCCAAGTGTTCCTATTTACTAACTAGTTGATGAATAAAGTATTTGTTGTTGGAACCCGGTCTACCTCGTTTGTTTTCCGAACAAAACAGAAACTATTTTCCAAGGCACCCAAAGGCCAGAGAAGGAATAATGGATGGAAACTGAAAAAGGAGAGATTCAACTTAGAAATAAGGAGGAATTTTCTGACAGTGAAAACAATCAACCCGTGGAACAGAAGTTGCCTTCAGAAGTTGTGGGATCTTCGTCCCTGGAGGCTTGCAAGAAGAGACTGGACTGCAGCAAATTCAAACAAAATTTAAGACGGATGAAAAGGAACTAGGGATAGATAAAGATTTACAAAAATTGGACCAAATTTTGATAGGCAAGGAAATAAAATTTATAACACAAATGTATAATTATTTACTGGAGGTAGAATTAGAGGAGGAAATTTTCAAGGGACCAATGATTGCCTGGGCAAAAAATGTGGGTCATAACATAAATTTGGATGAGTGGGAAAAGATTTGGACCGAGAACTGAAGCTGATTTTGTTGACGGCATTTAAAGAAAATCAATCTACAATGTTTTGTAGGTGGCACCTAGCACCAGCATGACTGGCGAAAATGTATCCAAATTTGAAACCAGAATGCTGGAAGTGCAAACAAAAGAAAAGAACATTTTTTCATATGTGGTGGCAATGTATAGAGGTGAAAGAATCTGGAAGAAAGTACAGAGATGGCTTTTTGAGATTACAAAGCATAGATTGAAATTAGAACCAGAAACCAGAACCAGAAACGTTTCTATTAGGTATGATTAAAGGGAATTTGAGTGAAGATAAAAGATACCTTATTGTACACATTTTAACTGCAGCAAGAATTACTTTAGCACAAAATTGGAAGAGTGATAAAATACCATCAGATGAAGTTCTAATGCAAAAAATAATGGACTGTGCTGAACTAGATAAATTCACTATGGAACTAAAAGGCAAAGATGATTGAGAATATCTTGCGATATGGGAGAGGTGGTATGAATGGGTGAAGAATAAAGATAGAAATGATGTATAGTCACAAAATGAGAAACATTTATATACAATGACACAATTACTGTTAATGGAAATGAGACCTTTGTATTATTGGTTTTTAAAGAATAAACAATTTTTTTTTTAAAAAAGAAGACATTAGACTGTCGCCTGTCAGAAATGGTACAGGGTTTACTTGGGCAGGGTAGGGTTGAATCTACAAGGTCCCTTCAAACTCTGTTAATCTGTAGGTTCAGTCAAGGATTTTGTGATTTTTGCAGTCTATGGGATGCCTAATAGTTGCCTCCAGCATCCCAGTTCAAAGACTTCCACCTTTTTCATCTTTTTTATCTCCTTTTTCAGAGGCCAAGTTTCGCAGCCCTAAGTAGCAATTAGAAAAATTATTGCATTAACTAATCTGTATTTGCAGGATCCAATCTAGTATCCTGAAACCAGAGGTTTAGACTTCTGAGCTTTCGGATTTGTGCTGAAGCCCATCTTCAAGAAACTTCTCTCTCAACAGTACATGTGCTTTGGACTGTTCTATACATAGTATTTATATGGTGCCTGGTTCTGTGGGATTTTTAGTTGTTGATTGGGGTATTGATGGTTGATGAAAGCTTGGAAGACTAAATCTCTTGTCCTGGGGAGCAACCCAGATTGAATTCTGCAAATCCTACTTTTTCATAATTGTGTCAATTGTAAATGGTTGCTAAACAAGGCAGTTGCTAAATGAGGAGTACCTAGAATGAATAACCGTGGGGCCTATTGGGATTCCAGAAAAATTTGGGAAATAAAGTTGGTGCTAGGAGCTTTGTAAGTGTGAAAAAAACATGTTAATTTGTTTTATATAAAGCATCACACAGAACAAACAAAGAGTACAATCACCATGTGCTTTACTGCTCAATTATATATTTGTAATAGGAAACTCTACTCAGAACAAAAGAGCGTAGAGGAAAATACCATAGACCTAAACTTGTAAACATTGCCATCTACTGGCTGAATGCTACTTGTAGTTGTTGCATAGAAATACATTCCAACAATGAATTCCAACTTAATTAATTTTGAATGCCTCCTTATCAGTCCTGCTCTGCTGCTTTATCATAGGTGTGGGAATGTTCCTGGAATTTATAAACAAAAATAATGCCTGGTATATTCATATTATATATACTCCCAGCAGGGTCACCTGATGCAGTGATGGGATTCAAAAATTTTTACTACTGGTTCTGTGTGTGTGGCTTGGTGGGCGTAGCAGGGGAAGGTAATGTAAAATCTCCAGTCAGAGGGGGTATTCTCCAAACTACTCAAATTTTCCACTACCGGTTCTCCAGAACTGGTCAGAACCGGCTGAATGCCCACCTCTGCACCCGAGGCATAAGAACTATCCCTGCTATCCAGCTAAAGCACAAAGGAAAGGTGAAAAGGAAGAGAAGAAGAGAATAATCACTAGCAAGTGGTTATATACTGAGTTATATAACAGAAGAACAGAGTTGGAGGGGACCTTGAAGGTCTTCTCGTCCAACTCCTTGCTCAAGCAAGAGACCCCATACCATTCCAGACAAGTGGCTGTCCAGTCTCTTCTTAAAAACTTCCAGTGTTGGAGCAATCACAGCTTCTTGAGGCAACCTGTTCCACTGGTTGATTGTTCTCACTGTCAGGAAATGTGTCCTTAGTTCTAGGTTGCTTCTGTCCTTCTCTCTTCCATCCAACATTTCTTTCTTTCTTTTTTTCAAAGTTTTATTGATTTTTAAGGACAAACAAAAACAAACGAAACATAAAAACATCCAGCTTTCTTCCATAAGTATACAACTTTTTTTTCCATCCAACATTTCTTGTCTTGCCTTCTGGTGCTTTGGAAAATAGGTTGATCCTCTCTTCTTTGTGGCAGCCCCTCAAATAATGGAGCACTGCTATCATGTGTTCTTCTTTTCACTAGATTAGACATACCCAGCTCCTACAACTGTTCTTCAAACATTTTAGCTTCCTTTCCCCTAATCATCTGTCTTGCTCTTCTCTGTACTTTTTCTAGAGTCTCAACATCTTTTTTACACCGTGGTAACCAAAACTGGATGCAGTATTCCAAGTATAGTCTTATCAAGGCCTAACACATCATGTAATCTTGATTCTTTCCCTCTGCTAATGCAGCCTAGGATTGCATTGGCTTTTTGGTAGCTGCAGCTCATATTTAAATATGCTAGCTCATATTTAGGTGATTGTCCAGTTGGACTTCAAGATCCCTCTCACAATCTGTTGGATTGTGAGCCTATTTTCTGTGGTATTGGCTGTTCCTGCCAATGTACTATTGTCTGCAGATTTGTTGAGTTCCCCTTCTATTCTCTCATCCAAGTCATTTATGAAGAAGCTGAACAAATATTAGCAATCGGCACATCATTGGCAGAATTGAAGGACCAGATTGGAGGCAGATTATCCTGGAAAAGGTCTATCTCTGTGTCTATGGAGATTCTCACCATCACGGTCCTGGTTGTCTTTTCTTCAAGAGGCCCCGGACTTTCTAGTTTTTCTTTGTAGATGTTTTGCTTCTCGTCCAAGAAGCTTCTTCAGGTCTGACTGGATGGTGGGGAATGGAAGGATTTATCCTCCTTGCAGGCAGATGATTATTTGCATCCTCTTTAAAGAGTTGTTAAAGCCACTTGGAGGTTTATCTGTGTCCTCAGGGTCACCTGAGTAGTGCAAATGGGTGTAGAGCCTTCTTGGGACTGCTGAAAGGACTGTGTTGTAGTCTGGAGATGGATGGTGTCATATCCCTTCCACTCTATTGAGAGAGGGCTGTTCAATTTTGACATAGATGGCCTCTGACCCCTCTTTCAAACTAGCAGTCTTCTCTGTCCAAAATGTGGACTTCAGTGTCTTCAACTGAATGGCCTGTGTCTTTTAAAAGCAGGTGGACTGCTGGATCTAGTCCTGATGGGTTTGTTCTCCTATGTTGTACCATCCAATCAGAGCTGAAGAGACTTCTTGGATGAGAAGCAAAACATCTTAAAAGAAAATCAAAAAGTCCAGTTGCCTCTTCAAAAAGCACTTTTGGGACGTCTATCTCAGTGGTTGATTAAAACGGAGGTTGTTTAAAACCAATCAATCAACCAACCAATGCAAAGACCCAGCTCCCTTGAGAAGACCATAATGCTGGGAAGGAAGGGTGGAGGGAAAGAGAAGAGGATGATGGCGAGATTGATGGTGGATGGACTCCATCAGACAAGTGATGGGGTCATTGTTGGAAGATCTAACCAGCCAAGTTGAGAAGATCCTAGAGAAGATCTGTCTTTATGTGATCTCTAAGCATTGGCATTGACTTGATGGTACATAATCCATCCAATTTAAAATGTGCCAGTTTCCTATATCATTTTATTAGAAATTTAAAAGGATTGAATCTTTAGGAAGGAAAAAGCAGTTAGGATTCCATCCTGATCCCAGGGATATCTACAGCCAGTCCCATGCCAAGACCACCCCCTCCCACACAAGGACACCCTACTGTTTGCCTTCTCCCACCCGCAACATTTCTTGTGTAAAGGGCAGCATCCTAAACTCCAGTTGCAATGCATGACTGTGAAAGTTGGACCACAAGAAAGGCTGAGCAACAAGGAATTGAGGCCTTTGAACTCTGGTGCTGGAGAAGATGGCAAGGCAGTCCAAATGGTCAACCCCAGAAGAGATCAACCCCAACTGCTCTTTGGAAGGCCAGATCCTGAAGATGAAGCTCAAAGACTTTGGCCACTTGAAGAGAAGGAAGGACTTGCTGGAGAAGAGCCTAGTGCTGGGAATGATGGAGGGCAAAAGAAGAAGAGGACAGCAGAGAAGGGTTCTCCCCTCCTCTACTTGTTGTAGAATACCTTAGGCCACCAGACTCGAAATTCTAGACCTAGAAAACCTAGAACTATGCCACCTTCAGTCCGATCTAAGTATAATACATAAAATCATACATTGCAATGTCTTACCTGTCAATTAATACTTCAGCTTCAGCCATAGCAACACAAGAGCAAACCATAACAACACAAACTCAAGGTTAACCGCACCAAACTTGATTGCAGGAAATACGACTTCAGCAACAGAGCGGTCAAAGTCTGTAATCCTCTACCTGACTCTGTGGTTTCTTCCCCAAACCCCAAAAACTTTAACCTTAGACTGTCTACTATTGACCTCACCCCTTTCCTAAGAGGGCTGTAGGGGACGTGCATAAGCGCACCAACATGCCTACCGTCCCTGTCCTGTTGTTTCTTTCTTTTTATTTTTCTTATATGTATCCATGTATTCATAACTATGTTTTTACTTATACCTATTATCCTGTAAGCAGTTGACAAATAAAAATAAATAAACAGAATGGTCAATGTCCAGAATACTCTACCTGACTCTGTGGTTTCTTCCCCAAACCCCAAAAACTTTAACCTTAGACTGTCTACTATTGACCTAAGAGGTCTATCGGGGGTGTGCATAAGCGCACCAATCATGCCTACCATCCCTGTCCTGTTGTTTCTTTTTCTTTTTCTTATAGATATCCAACCTATTCAAAACTATGTTTATTCTTATACCTGTATCTTGTAAGAGATTGACAAATCAAATAAATAAAATAAATAGAAGGAGGTGGCTGGATGGAGTCACTGAAGCAGCGTGAGCTTCAATTGATTCCAGAAGATGGTAGAGGACAAGAAGGCCTGGAGGAACATTGTCCATGGGGTCGCAATGGATCGGACACGACTTTGCAACTAGCAACAACAAAAAAACTGAATTAATGGCAGAAAGGAAACTTGTGCTGATGATTCTTTCCAGCAGATCGGGAAAACACTCTCATATTATTCTTATTTTTAAAGAACGGCTGTGTGTCAATTCCTCCTTGTATGTCGCATATTTTAGTTTTAGTTTAGTTTTGTTTTTTAAAAAGAGAAATCTCACCAAACCCCAAAACAAAACCCAGAACAATTCCATTCTTAATAGCTAAAAAAATGGGGGGGGGGGGGGAGAAGTCGTGTTTATTTAAAACCAGTCCCCTGCCCAGTTTTGCAAAACAAAACTGGGTAAAAATAAACAGCTAGAATAAGCAGAAATGTCATTTTTTGAAAGGAGAAAACAATGAACCCTGAAAGGCAGCTCCAGCCAAGGGAGAGGCGGCTCTGTCTACATTTCCCTTTTGACTTAACAGCTCCAGACTGCTGTCTCCACGAGGTGAGTTCCTGCTTGCATGATTCATTACCAAGATGAACTTATCAGCAAATTGCAACTTGTATGCCCATCTCGGCTCTCCGCAGGAGGATTGACTCCTGCCAGGTCTGCCTACAGCAGGGCACGAGCAGGAGGCAATTGCCAGCCCCAACGGCTGACTTGCATTGAGACCTGGGCTTTTTTCCCCCTTCACACACACTGGGTGAGCCCCTAGCTTTAAACCCTGGTTTGATTCAGTCTGCTTTATTGAATGAACCCAGATGGGGTTGGTTTCCACCACAAGCTATTTTGGGATCATAATTTGCAAACCACAAGGGTCAAAGAGCATCACAGTGGCAATGTTGGTGCAGTACTGGAGGCCCAAACCAGCTACTGGTAATCCTCGACTTATAACCATGATTGAGCCCAAGTCAGACAGTTGTTAAGTGGGTTTTAAGTCCCATTTTATGACCTTTCTTGCCACATTTGTTAAATGAATCTCTGTAGTCATTAAATTAATCTGGCTCCCCCATAGGAATAGAATAGAATAGAACAATGAATGGAATAGAATAGAAATTAGAATAGAAATTAATAGACAGAACAGAAAAGAAAAGAACAGAAGAGAACAGAATAGAATAGAATAGAATAATGGAATGAAGAATAGAATAGAATATGGAATAGAATATGGAATAGAATATAGAATAGAAAATAATAAAATAGAAATTAGAATAGAATAGAATAGAATAGAATAGAATTCAAAAGAGGATAGAATAGAATAGAATAGAAATAAGAATAGAATAGAAATAAAACTAGAATAGAATAGAATAGGATAGAGAATAGAAATAGGAATGAAATAGAATAGAAATAGAAATAGAAACAGAATATAATAGAATATAATAGAAATAGAAATAGAAATAGAATAGAATAGAATAGAATAGAATAGAATAGAATAGAATAGAATCTGGAAGGGACCTTGGAGGCCTTCTAATCCAGCAGGAGAACCTATCCTATACCATCCCAGACAAGTGATCTAGCTTGTCAGAAGGTCACAAAATGATATCAGGGCACTGCAACCGTCATAAATATGCATCAGTTGCTAAGGATGCAAATTTTGATCCCGTGACCACAAAGATGCTGCAATGGTCATAAGTGTGAAAAACAATCAAAAGTTCTGTTGTAATTTTGAACGGTCATTCAAGGAACTGTGGTAAATTGAGGTCTACTAGTATTGCCTCCCGTCCAGGTCACTGGGGCTGTCCGAGTGTGTGTGTGTGTGTGTGTGTGTGTGTGCGTGTGTGCGTGTGTGCGTGTGTGTGTGTGTGTTGCTTCAGTGTGTTGCCTGAACCCTTTTCCTCGGCTGGGCGAGGACATTCCAGGCTGCATTTGATGCTTCGCCTGGGCTGCCTCTTTTCCAAACAATTCTGCTTTGAAAGGGAAAAAGCTGCAGCCAGCGTGTCGGATTCCTTCGTCCGGACCACATCCGATCGGCCACATTATCAGGTCCTTGCGGGGGCTTATCAACAGATGGAGTTAAACAAGCTTATGTTTATCTGGGAGAAGCTGTATCAATTGCGCCAGGGACAAAGAACTCACTGGCACCAAGCAAATCTCTCGCTGGCATGGGAAAGGGACTGGACGGCCCCAGCAAAGAGGTGCCGTGTGGAGAAAGTCACCAAGAAGCAGGGCTCTGTTCCCAACACACACACACACACACACACACACCGGTCTCGGGAGCAGGCAATTTGGAGAAAGTGGGGCGCAGAGGCCTCTTGGCCAGAACCCAAAAGCAAGATCCCAAAGGCTGGTGGTCCCAAAGGCACTTTTTTTTCAAAAGGCATCTCGGCTTTCTTTTTTTTTTTCTTTTTTTCTTGGAAGAGGTTTCACGCCTCATCCAAGAAGCTTCCTTGGTTCTCATTTAAATCCTTCCATTCCCCACCATTCCGTCAGACCTGAAGAAGCTTCTCAGATGAGGAGCGAAACCTTTTCCGGGGAAAACCAAGAAGGTCCAGCTGCGTTTTGAAACTGCGCCTTGGGGACAACCACGGCCTGGGTGGCTGAGGATCTCCATAGACAGCAAGGCTGGAGGGTTGGGGTGTCATCAGCCCTGGGGGCTTCGTGAGGCCCTGGAGGTTCCCCCCTTGAAGGGCAGGTGGCTTTCTTCCAGGTGCACAGACAGGACCTGTGGAAATCCTGCAGGGAGAGGTCACCCATCCAAAGTGACCGCTGGGGCCATTTTTATGAGGCTGAGGGCAAAAGGGATACACACACACACAGGGTGGGAAACACATCAGCTCTGTTGAGTTAAGATGAATCAAATGGAAGATCTGCTCTGGGGTGACCACGAAAGGGACTCCAGGGTCAGGGGGCTGCTTTGGGACAGCCTGAAGCTGGGGAGGCATCAGCAGGAGGGGGGGGCAGTGCTGTGAGTAGGGCGGAGGGACAGATGGCACAAGCATTGGGCACCATGTATGAATTTTCCAGGGAGCAGAGATTGCTAGCTTAAATCATCCCCTTCTCTTTCCCTCCCTCCCTTCCTTCCTCTTTCCCTTCTTTCCTCCCTTTCCTTTCTTCCCTCCCTCTCCCCTGTTCCTTCCTTCCTTCTTCCCTCCTTTCCCCCTCCCCCTCTTCCTTCCTTCCGTTCTCTCTCTCCCTCCCTCCCTCCCTCTCCCTTTTTTCTCTCCTTCCTTCCTGAAGGAAGGAAAGAAGCAAGCAAGCAGAGGGAGGGGAGGGTGGAAGGAAGGAAGCAGAGGGAGAGAGGGAGGGAGGAAGGGAGGAAGGAAGGATGGGAGGAAGGAAGGAAGGAAGGAAGGAAGGAAGGAAGGAAGGAAGGAAGGAAGGAAGGAAGGAAGGAAGGAAGGAAGGAAGGAAGGAA
>BLBF01000077.1:2170020-2194191 GCA_015471245.1 Laticauda colubrina | reverse complement strand
TCTGCCAGGCTTAAAGTGGCCAAGGTTGGAGACCCCTGTACTAAGGCAGAAGCATGTCCATCCCAAGGATAAAACATCCAGACTCAAACAGAGAAACGTGGTAGATGCAGTGCAATGCAGTGAACCATGTGCATATCTGTACATCGGGGAAACAGAACAATCACTTCATAAATGCATGGCACAACATAGGAAAACAAACCCATCAGGACTCGATTCAGCAGTCCATCGGCATTTAAAAGACAAATGCCATTCTTTTGAAGACAGAAAAGTCCACATTTTGGACAGAGAAGACCGCTGGTTTGGAAGTGGGGCCAAAGAGACCATCTATGTCAAAATTGAGCAGCCCATCCTCAACATCTATGTCCAATCTACAACACAGACAGTCCTTTCAGCATTTCCAAGGCTTCACACCCATTTGCACTACTCAGGTGAGCCTGAGGACACAGATAACCTCCAAGTGGCCTCAGCAGTTGTGGGTTTCAAAAAGTTTTCCTACCGGTTCGGTGTAAGTGCGCACTTTGTGCCAACCATGCGCTTTGCAGACATGCAGTGTTGGAAACTCACCTTCCGCTGCAAGCCCTGTGTGTCAAACAGCTGATGCACGGCAAAGCAGCTGAGGTTGAAAAGCAGGAAATAAAGGTCGGAATAGAGTCAGAGCAAGCGGGAGGGCCCAGCAGCCGATTGTCGGAGCGAACCGGTTCTCTCACAGAGGATCATCCAAGATACTGGTTCAACTGAACCGGGCCGAACCAGTAGAATATCACCAGTGAGCCGCAGTGACTCTCTAAAATAATGCAAATGAACAGGTGTCTCCAAGGTATATACATCCTTCCTTTCCCCACCATCCAGACAGAGCAGATCCAGTCATTTCTAGTCTATGAATGATTCATCACTGATGACTTTAATGTACCCTGAGAGCATTTGCACCAAGACAAATTCCTTGTGTGTCCAATCACAGTTGGTGAAAAAATAATTCTATTCTGTTCTGTTCTGTTCTGTTCTGTTCTGTTCTGTTCTATTCCATTCTATTCTCTATTCTATTTCTATTCTATACTATTCCATTCTCTTCTATTCTCTTTTCTCATTCTCTTATTTCTATTTCTATTCTACTCTATTCCATTCCATTCCATTATATTCTATTCTAATTCTATTCTATTCCTTCATTCCAATATTTATTCTATTCTACTCTACTCTACTCTACTCTACTCTACTCTACTCTACTCTACTCTACTTTAATCTATTCCTGTTCTATTTCTATAATAAATATAATTTGAGAAAGACAAGGCCAACTGTCAGGATACTTAGATAAGCATCTGAATGAGCCAAAGGCTGTGTTGCAAACTCAGTTGGATGCTTCGTTCTCCCACTGCCTGTGAGTTCATCGGATTTTTCACAAAAAATAAAGTTCTTGCACTACCACAGCCAAGATTCCTTCCCATGAAAAGTGCCAGCAGGCCCAGGCCTCTCTCTCTCTCCCTCTCTCTCTCTGCTGCTGCTGATATATTTTTGTAAAGATATTCTTTTTGTCTCTGTTGATGTGGGAAAATGTACTTTCCATCACACAATCATAAATTATTCTTTGAAGGAAAAGTTTGGAATTCAGAAGTCTACATTTTTAATGGCACGCTGGGTCCAGCCTTTTGGCAACTGCGATGAGCAAATGTGTGTGTGTGTGGAGAGAGAGGGGGGGGGGGGGGGGGGGGGCGAACAAGAGCAGCCGGGAAAGGAGAGGACTGGAAGATGCTGTCCTCCTTGGTGGCAAAGAAATCATGGGATCATTTTTGGCAACCCCAGAATTGCCAAAATGTATAATGATAATAATAATCATACATACATACATACATACATACATACATACATACATACATACATATATATATATATATATATATAATGAAGAGCAGCCGTCCCTTCACACGGAGCCAAGCTGCACTGAAAGCCTCCAACACAAGAACAGAGTGTTGCCAGCCAATCAAAGCCACAAAACAGACAGAAGAAACCAGGAACACCAATCAATCAAACTCCAAGTCCAATGAACACAGATCCAGGCTCCCAACCAATCAGAATGGACCAGCCTCAAATTTGAAACCAGGAACTAACTCTATACAGAAGCCTGAGGATGGCAGATGAGATTCTGCTGAAAGGTTGCTACAACTTTTACAGAATTACAATGACGTGAGATAATACCCGAAGGAAGCTAAACAGCACACATGTAAGTACCCGCGAAAGCCTAAGAAAACATATATATATATTCTGATTGGCTGGGAGTCTTGGTCTGTGTTTATTGGACTTGGAGTTTGATTGATTGGTGTTTCTGGTTTCTTCTGTCTGTTTTGTGGCTTTGATTGGCTGGCAACACTCTGTTCCTGTATTGGAGGCTTTCAGTGCAGCTTGGCTCCGTGTGAAGGGACGGCTGCTCTTCATTAGCAAGCTGGGTTTCACCTGGGTGCCTGGTGGGAGGGTGCTTGGGTTGGAGCTATCAGAGGGAGTCTGTTTGTGCCCAGGTGTTTGCCTGGCTTGTGGCATGGAGATCTTTCTATTTGAGAGTGCAGGTTTCCAAATGACTGACAGTCTGGTGGAATCATCTCTCCTATTCATGCTGTCAGGTCTTTTTTCAATCTCTATGGCTTCTCTGATGATTCTGTGGCTGGGGTTTTCTATAGTGGCCAGGGTTTTAGTGCCATTGAAGTTGATGTTGTGACCTGTGGTTTTCATGTGTTGGACTAGTGAGGAGGTGTGTTCCAGCTTTTTTACTGCATTTTTGTGTTCCTCTAGGCGGGTACTTATTCTTCTATTGGTCTGTCCAATGTATGTGGCCGGGCATGATGTACAGGGAATTTCGTATATGCCTTGGTTTTCCAGGTCAATTTTGTCTTTGGGGTTCCTCAGGATGGCTGCTATTTTTTTGTCTGTTTTGAAGGCAGTCTTGATGTGATACCTGTGTAGTATCTTACTGATTTTATCTGTGGTACCTCTTACGTAGGGCAGGACAGCTGTTCCATGGATCTGTTGATCTTCTAGGTCTCTGTTATGTCTTGGTGTGTTTTTGTGGATCAAGTTGGTGATTTTGTTTTTGTGGAAGCCATTGGCTGTCAATACTTCAGTCAGGGTGCATAGTTCAGTCTTTATATGTGTCTTGTCTGCCAGGCGTTTGGTTCTGGTAATTAGTGTTTTGGCCACAGAATTTATCTGTGCTGGGTGGTGGTGGGATTGGGCGTTGAGATAGCGGTTGGTGTGTGTTTTCTTCTGGTATATGGTGTGTCCCAGTGTGCCATCTGTTCTTTTGTAGATTAGTACATCTAGGAATGGTAGTTGTTTGTTTATTTCCGTTTCCATGGTGAACTTGATTTTGGGGTGTGTGTTGTTTAGGTGTGTTAGGAAATTGTTTAGGTTTTCTTTTCCATGGGGTGAATTCTATACAAACTCAATACAGAAGCCTGATGATGGCAGATGAGATTCTGCTGAAACGTTGCTACAACTTTAAAAGCACAACTACAATGACAGGGGATAATACCCGAAGGAAGCTGAACATCATATATAGGTATATATAGATATATATAGCCACCAAAAAAGGGGATCAGGTCTTATTTTCGGGGGATGTCATCCACTGACTAACCTCACTTGTGCATGTCACTCCTGGCCACCTTTTCATTGTCAGAGGCCTTCAGGAACGTTTTCTTCTGCAGCTAGCAAGCCTTTCCTCAAGGCCTCTGCAGTCAATAATGGAGCTCTGGGTCGATCCAGAGCTTTGTTACCAGCTCCAGAGGCCTTCAGGAAAGCCTTGCCAGCCTTGCTGGCTGCAGATGAAATGGCCTGGCAAGATAGGTGTCAGGGTGTGCGAGGCCTGGCTACACCTGTCCACAGGTAAGTAGTAGGGCAGCTCCACCCCCTCCCATCCCCACCCTAGATTAATTTTTGCCCCTCTACTCTGGAGTGGGCGTGGTCTCAATTAGGGCTTATTTTGGGGATAGGGCTTATATTGAGCACACATGTAAAACAAGTGAGGGCTTACTTTCAGGGTTGGTCGTATTTTTGGTCCAACAGGCTATGCAGCATTCAAAATGGAATCTGTGTCTGTGAAATAGGACAGATAATCCTCAACTTAGCAAGGCAGTGGTTGAGTTTTGCCCCATTTTGATGACCTTTCTTGCCACTGTTGTTGAGTGAATCACTGCCAGCCACTTAACCTAGTTGTTAAATGAGTCCAGCTTCCCCATTGACTTTGTTTGTCAGAAGGTCGCAAAAGGGGAACGCATAACCCTGGGACATTGCAACCATCATAAATTTGAGTCACTTGCCAAGCCTCTGAAGTTTGATCATGGGGCCATGGGGAGGCCTCACTGTCTGTAAGTCTGAAAAATGGTCATAAGTCTCTTTTTTCAGTGCAACTTTGAATGGTCATTAAATGAACTGTTGTAAGTTGATATTTCAATGCACTATCTGGCTGTTGAAAGAAGTAACTCAAAGGTTTCCCAAAGGCTGAATGTGTCTGTCTTGGCATCCCGGATGAAATATCCCATCATCTTCTTGCTCCTTATCCTCAGAATAATTTATATTGCAGCTTCTGGCTGAAAAGAGAGCAGCTAACCTTGTTTAAGCCTTGATTAAAGCAGGAGGGCATCCGTCCTGCCCCAAGGAGAATCAATCATCCCTGCTGTTAGACAGGCTGGGCTGTCCTTGAAGGCAACGGCTGTTTCTCAACCTTGGCAACGGAAGAAATCCACGTCATAGATGTTGGATTGTACGCACTGTGGGGTCCATGGTGCTCTCTGAGCTTGGCTGTTGTCGCATTTCATTTTGCTAGAAGGGAATGGGGTCTTTTCTCTGGCCCCAATCTCTTCTAGCACTGATGATGTTACCTAGTTGGGTAGTGAAATGTTTGCAAGCTAACAGCCAAGCTCAGAGAGCACCAAGGACCCCTCAGTTCCTCCTCCTCCTCCTCTTCCTCCTCCTCCTCCCTGAAAACCCTCCTCCCTTCTTCAACTGATGATGTTACCTACTTTGGCAGTGAAACATCTGCCAGAAAACAACCAGGCTCAGAGAGCACCAAGGACCCCTCAGTTCCACCCTGAGCCATACTTATTCTCTTCTGTTGGTAAAGTTGGCATCACTGTTGCCCATCAAGGCTTTGCATAAGATGACAGCCAAGATGAAGGCACAGCAGAGATCTGAGGCTGCCAAAGGAGAGAAAGATGCCTTGCAAGATGCCACTTCTGGGCACTGCAGAGGGAAATGTAAGCATCTTAATCTTAACTCTTAAGCATCAGCTAAAAAAACGGACTAAAAAGATGCTGAGACTCTAGAAAGAGTGCAGAAAAGAGCAACAAAGATGGTTAAGGGACTGGAGGCACAAACATACGATGAACAGTTGCAGGAATGTCTATTCTAATGAAGAGAAAGATTAGGGGAGACATGAAAGCCATCTTCCAATATTTGAAGGGCTTCTCAAAGAGGTTGTTGACCTATTTTTCAAAGGACTTGAGGGCAAGGCAAGAAGTAACAGGTGGAAGAGCATTAAAGAGAGATCCAACCCAGAATTAAAGAATACTTTCTTGATCTTGAGAACAAGGAATCAATGCAATAAATAGCTTTGCCTCCTGAAGTTGTGGATGCTCCATCATTGGAGGTCTTCAAGAAAAGATTGGATGGCCATTTGTCCAGGCTGGTATAAGGTCTCCTCCTGCCTTGAACTGGGACTTGGACTAGAATCAGAGGTCTCCAAATTTGGCCATTTTTAAGACTTATTTTATTTTTTATTTATTTGACTTGTCAATTGCTTACAAGACACAGGTATAAGAATAAATATAGTTTTGAATACATGAGATAGATACTTATAAGAAAAATAAAAAGAAACAATAGGACAGGGACAGTAGGCACATTGGTGCGCTTGCACACACCCCTACAGACCTCTTAGGAAAGGGATGAGGTGAATAGTAGACAGTCTAAGGTTAAAGTTTTTGGGGTTTGGGGAAGAAACCACAGAGTCAGGTAGTGTATTCCAGACATTGACATCTCTTGCTGAAGTCGTATTTCCTGCAGTCAAGTTTGGTGAGGTTTACCTTGAGTTTCTATCTATTGTTTGCTCTTGTGTTGTTATGGTAGAAGCTGAAGTATTCATTGACAGGGAGGACATTGTATGATTTTGTATACTATACTTAGATCGGATCGAAGGCGGTGTCGTTCTAGGTTTTCTGAAATTCTAGGTCAAGAATTTCGAGTCTGGTGGCAATAAGGTTTCTGCAACGAGTAGCAGAGTGAACTTTTCTTGTGAAATATTTCTGGACTTTCTCAACTGTGTTAATATCAGACTCCCCAAATTCTCCAACCCGAAGGGGCCAAGTTTGGGGACCCCTGGACTAGATAAGACCTCAAAGGCGCCTTCTAGCCCTATGGTTCTAATTTTGCAAATCCGCCCAGAGAGAAGTCCTTGTCCTTCTTTTGCAAAAGAAACGCGCTGCGGCCAAGCTACAAATCTTCCCCTGGGCTCTCCCCAGGCTGCTTGAGCAAACGGGGAGTAGAGATTGCGAGCCCCCTGCCTCCCCCCCCCCCAGGCTGGCGGCAGAGCAGAGCCAGGGCCGAGGGCGGAGGGAAGGGTCTTATCGCCAGCTGGTCTCCTGGATGTCTGGACTGGGGGCGGCGGAGGGGGGGGAATAGAAGTCCAGGAGGAAGCCTGGGCTGGGGAAGCTCAGGCCTGGTGGGGGTGCATTTCCCCCCACCCCACTCGGTGAAAATACAGAATCAGGCATCCATCCTGGGAAAAGGGTGGCCCAGGGAAGCCCCCAGTCGTTACTAGCCAAGGGAGGGAGGGGGGAGGAAGAGAAAGGAGGAAAAGAGAGAGAGGGAGAGAGAAAGGATGGAGAGAAAGAGGGAGGGAGAGATAAAGGAGGGGAAGAGAGAGAGAGAGAGAAAGAGGGATAGGAAGGAGGGAAGAGAGAGAAAGATGGGAAGGAGAGAGAGAGGGAGGAGGCAAGAGAGAAAGGAGTGAAAAAGAGGGGAAGGAATGAAGAGAGAGAGAAAGGAGGGAGGGAGGGAGGGAAAGGAGGGAAGAGAGAGAGAGATAGGAAGGAGGGAAGAGAGGGAGGAAGGAGGGAAAGAGAAAAAAAGGAGGGAAGAGAGAGAGGAAGATGGGAAAGAGAGAAAGGAAGGAGGGAGTCAGGAGGGAAGAGAGAAAGGAGTGGAAAAGAGGGGAAGGAATGAAGAGAGAGGAAGGAGGGAAATAGAGAGGAAGGAGTGAAAGAGAGAGAGAAAGACTGGAAAGAGGGAGAGGAAGGAGGGAGCGAGGAGGGAAGAGAGAAAGGAGTGGAAAAGAGGGGAAGGAAAGAAGAGAGAGAGAGAGAGAGAAGCGCCGCCGCTTCCCCTCCGCATTCCAGCCGGGCGTCTTGAACCGGGAGCCGTCGAGCCGCCCCAGACAGACGCCCGGCACTCCGTCCCACTGTCCGGCCCCGAGAAGGCCGCCTGTCCCGGAGCCCGGCCGGCTGGGTCTTGGCCGGGGCTTCTACGCTGCCCCCGCCACCCCGCCTTCCCTCCGGCCGGGGCCCCCGGGGCCCCCCGGCTCCAGCGCCTTCGGACCCGGGCATGGAAACCCCCCAACGGCCAAGGCGCAAAAGAAGATGCCCCAGCTGGGCGAAAGTGCCACAGGGCCCATTTCTGCAGCGCGGGGGTGCCGAGCCCCGCACTTTCTCCCTTCATCGGGCCACAGGGTTGGAAGGAACCTCGGAGGTCCTCTAGTCCAACCCGCTGCTTGAGCGGGAGACCTTATACCAACTCCGGAACTTTTAAGCCTTGTGGACTTCAACTCCCAGGATTCCTCCTCCAGTCAGGTTAGCTCAGGAATTCTGGGAGTTGAAGTCCCCAAATCTTAAACTTGCCAAGTTGGAAGACCCCTGGTTTAGATTACCAAGAGTTGAAAGGGACATTGTAGGTCATCTAGTCCAAACCCCACCACCACCCAAACAGAAGACCCTACACACCATCTAAACCTTGCCTGCATCTTTCCTGTTCCAAATGGGTTTTTCCTTTGTTTGTAAAATAAAATAATATTTGTCGTTTTCTCATCAGGTTGCAGAATTAGGGAGCATCATTTAGGAATCCAATCTGGTCCCCCAAACTTAGGGTAACAGGGTTTTCAGGATCCTGGCTTTTTCCAGAGTGCAGGAAAGGGTCAAAATAAGTCATGATGGTAGCCACAATTGCACCATCAAAGCAAGTGAAAAATGGGTGTTGTTGGTGACAAGTTTGTGGCCATTTTATTTAGCACTTCATGGTTTGTTTATTCCAGGGGTCCCCAAACTTGGCAACTTTAAGACTTCTGGACATCAACTCCCAGAATTCCCCAGCCATCCTGGCTAGGGAATTCTGGAAGTTGAAGTCTATGCGTCTTAAAGTTTCCAAGGTTGGGGAACCCTGGTTTACTGAATGAATAAGTGTCCTGATTCCCAAAGGTGGACAAGCCATTGAAACAGAGCATATATTTTACACCCACAAAAGCTACATTTCAGTGGAAAATTCCCACCCGCTGGATAGTGTGTCAGTGGAGAAATACACACAGCTTTTGACTTGCTGATCAAAGAAAGATCTCTATCAGCCAGGTGAATACCCCCAACCTTCTCCTGGGAGATCAGAAGGATTTTATTTCCTTTTAATCTAAACAGAACAGATCTCAGCCATCGGGGCTATCCAGTTAATGTTCCATGTTATACAGATCCTACACGTCTGGAGAGCACCAGGTTGGACATGAAGAAGCTGCATTAGTGAGTGCTTTGGAGTGGGGTGTTGTGGTTCACCGGTAGCCTGTGCAGACCGCAGCAGAATTGGACAATGGGGAGGAACATAGGGCAATCTGGGAGTCTGGAGAGGACTTGGACAAGGGCAGGGGTGGGATTCTACCAGTTTGCACCTATTCGCTAGAACCGGTTAACATTCTATGCAGTTCGGAGAACCGGTTGTTAGAAGAAATTACTGGGCTAATCCTGTAAGGAAGGCAGGAAGGAAACATTCTGGTGTTGCTTACAGAAACTGCCTCTCCACTAACCCTGATTACATTCTTGGCAGGACTAGGCTTCCTGTCTCAGAAACGTCTCTGGAGTTTTTTCCCCCTCCTTTGCTGGTACTTTGCTTGTGTGGAGGGATCATTCAAAGTTACAATGGCACTGAAAAAAGTGATTTATGACCATTTTTCACACTTACGACTGTTGCAGCATCCCCACAGTCATGAGAGGCCAGGCAAGGAGATGCGTGCCTCGATGTGAGTGATGTTGAGTTGGCCACGCCCAGCCAATAACATGACCACCAAGCCACATCCACCTGGTCACATGACCACCAAGCCACGCCCACCACCTAAGCCACACCCACAGAACCCATTGTTAAAAAATTTGAATCCCACCCCTGGACAAGGGTCCTGCATCCGATGCAGAAATGGGGCCAGGACCTTCTGGAAGTGGGATGCTGCCTCTGGAGCCTCCAGAGTCTGCCAGCAGCGATTCCTGATCTAGTCCAACCCCCAAGCCCTGCTCAAGCAAATTCGACACCAGTCCTGATGTTTAAATGAGATGGGCGACCATATGCATCAAATAAAACAATTCATCTGAATTATTTGCCTACGTTTGAGTAGATGTGGATGTTTATGCCAATGAGGGAGCCCCCTGCAAAGGATGCAATTGATGTTTATTTGCACCTCAGATATTCAAGGCACATCCCACAGTTACAAGTCTCTAAAAAAAATGAGGGTTTGGCAACAATTGTGGCAAAACACCCTTATAATATAATAATTATATAATAATTATATAAGTTAAGGACTACCCTTATTCTCTTCCCTTCACTTGATCCACTGAAGGTAGACAGCCTTAAGTTGCCTTTGTTAACATCATAAGGTCCTGTGCAAAGCACATGGATTTTATTTATTTACTTACTTACTTACTTACTTACTTACTTACTTATTTACTTATTTACTTATTTACTTATTTATTTATTCATTTATTTATTTTGTCAAGCAATTAGAAGGTAACAGGTTTAAGTATAAACATAGTTATGACTACATGAAATTGATACCTATAAGAAAAATAAAAATTATTCAGGAGTGTTTTCCAGGGGTTTCTATCATTTGCAGCATCTTTGGCATCATCCCAAGAGACATTACTAAAGAAATAGCAAATTGTCCTTATGGTTGCTAAAATATCCCCTTCCCCACTGCCACCTTATTTCTAAACTGTCCCAAGGGCCCCTCAAGGAGTATTTAGTCTGTCAAGGTTTGACAGTGCATGGTGGACAGTTGGGCCTGGGCACTGGCAGGGAGTGGCCGTTTCCAGCAGATGCTTATTTATATATATCTACCCCACCACCTTTATTATTTTTATAAATAAGGTGGTGAATAGATCCAGCACATCTTCCTCTTCCTATTTTCCCCACCACCATGTTCAAGGGGAGAAAGAAAGAAATGGCTAGTGTCATCTAACTTGGCTGTCTCTACAAATGGGGACATTTTTAATTCAAAACACTCCTCCACTCAGGGGAGAACCTGGTATAAACGAAAGCCTTTTGCCTTGCAATCAGGGTTATGATGTAACAGAACAGAATCACAGAGTTGGAAGGAACCTTGGAGGTCTTCTAGTCCATCCCCCCTGCCAGATGCTAAATCAAGCACTCCCAATAGTGCAGTTGCAGGGAAGGTGCCTGCTGAGAACACTTGCCATTGGGAAACACAGCATGTCACACCATGCCAATTTACAAGGCCAACTGTTGTGGGCACTTCCTGCCTTCCTTCTGGCTCCTTGGGGTCCCTCTGCCACTCTCTTTTCTGTCCTGGGGAGACAGACAACTCCCTGATTTGCAACCACTCTCAATTTCCATTTTCTCCAAGCGCCTGCAGGGATTATGCAAAGTCCAGAGACGCTCTTGGGAATAAAGATAATGCTAGAAGCCGACTCTTTGTTTTCAGCAGGCTGCTTTCTAATGTATTTATAATCTTTTTTTTTAAAACCAAAGGACAAGCCAGACGGGGCCAGCAGCCAGAGAGGCTCCCAGCAGGACAGGCAGCCTTTGAACCCTGCAGCACCAGGCTGCTTATCTAAGTTTTGAATTGGAGATTGCACCTGATGCCTTCTTTCTAAATTAACCAGCTCCTTTAGTTTCAACAGAGTCGAGACCTGGTTTACACTCCCACTGTAGGCCACTGTTCTCAAGTTTAGTCATTTTACGGCATATGGTGTTCAACTCTCTGGGCACGTCTTAAAAGTTGCCAAGGTTGAAAAATTGCTGTAGACAGGGGAGAAGGCAGGAGAAACATCTGAGCCTTTTGGGGCCTCTCCCGGTGCCATGGTTGCTATTTCTGAATAACACTTGCACTCACGAAAGACCCAAAATTGCCCTGGTTTCTTCTGCAACCAGGCTTTGCTGAAAGAATTCAGAGTAGGAACCGAGTAGTTCCTTTCCTGCATCTTGGGTGCCTGCCTTGAATGGAGCTGGTGGAAAAGCACTTCGGGCTTTGAATGACATAAAAGAAATTGAAAATAGGGAGTGTTCAGTGAGGAAGAAGCAAGCCATGCCCACTTGAAAGGTTTCCAAGCCCTTTTGTGAAGGACTATCTGCTTCTTCCATCTCGGTTTGGCTTCCTGTGGGTCTTCTCTTCCATTGTGAGCAGCAACATTTGGAAGTGACCTCAGGCAGGGCCAGAGATAGCGACCAGAGGGCCTAACCCAGCCTGTCTCCAAGCAGCCCAAGGAAGGCAGGCGCTGAGAGGGGGAAGAGGCAATCAAAGAGGGGGAACTGTGTAAGAAAAGCAGAGGAAGAAGCTGGAGACAGGTAAATGCTGCAACCACCAGGAGTCAGAAAAGTCAGTCACAGTTGTGAGATGCAAGCAAAAAAAAAAAAAAAAAGGGGGGGGGGGGGAGCTTTGACCACATCATTGTGGCCCCTTTGTGGTGACTTTCTGAGACTGTAGCACATTACAAAACAAAAAACAAAAACAAAACCCAGGCAGAGTTTCAAGTCACCCAGAGTCCCTTGTTGGAAGAAATATATCCCTCTGCTTCCGTTCCAAATGGAGAGGAAGACACCGGAAACATGGAGGCTGATTGGAAAGATGGTTTAATGGTGAAGCAGAACCACAAAGCCCATGGGTGATTCTGGGCAGCTGACCACATGAAGTTGAGAGTGGGGCACAGGTGGTCCAGTGCCTTAAAGCAGGGGTCTCCAACGTTGGCAACTTTAAGCTGGAGAGTTTAATTCTGGGAGTTGAAGTCCGTCAGCAGAAGTGGTATTCAGCAGATTCTGACCAGTTCTGGAGAACTGATAGTGGAAATTTTGAGTAGTTTGGAGAACCAGCATAAATCCCACCTCTGACTGGAGATTTTACAGTCTCCTTCCCCTGCCATGCCCACCAAGCCACACCTACAAGAACCGGTAGTAAAAAAAATTGAATCCCGTTTTATATTCGGTCTGTTCTTTAGTAATATCTTCTAGCCAGTTTCTTATTATCTTCCAATATTTTTGGGTTTCTATGCATGACCACCACATGTGGAAAAAAGTTCCCTCTTTCTTTTAACATTTCCAGCATTTTGAAAAAAAACAGAGTCTTTTCTACTCGGGATTTTTGACAAACAAATATCAAAAAAGACAAAATATATTACAATACATATATTAACAGCAGCTAGGATGGCTTTTGCTCAGTGTTGGAAGCATCCACAGATACCTACAAAGGAGAAGATTATCCAAAAAATTTCAAACTGTGCAGAAATGGACAGATTAACATTAGCTCTAAAAAACAAAGAAACTTCAATATATTATAATAGCTGGAATTATTGGTATAAGTGGTTAGAACAAAGATGAATTTTATAATATAGGATTGAAAGAATAGGATAAATTTATATAAGTGATGTATAAATTCTTGTAAAGATAAAGTGTTTAGAGATAGTAAAACCAAAGGAAGAAAAGATCTCACAAATTGTCAAAAGTAAGAATATTTTTAACAAATTTTCTTTTTTGTATTTTCTGTTTTGTTTTTTCTGTTTTTCTGGTCCTCTTTTCCCATCCCCTCTTTTTCTTTTCTTTCTACCCTTCAATTATGTGCGTGTTATTATGTTGTTGTGTTTTTTTTAATTGTAAAATCAATAAAATTTGTCTTTTTTTAAAAAAAAATGAATCCCACCATGTCCGTCAGGTTTAAAGTTGTGAAGGTTGGAGACCCCTGCCTTAAAGCAACTGCAATGTTTTTCAGGGTTCTGCAGAAATTTGCAAAAAGATGGATTGACATGTAACAGACTGCAGAGAAATATACTTGCACACAGTTTGTTCTATCTATCTATCTATCTATCTATCTATCTATCTATCTATCTATCTATCTATCTATCTATCTATCTATCTATCTAGGGTTGGTTGGATTTTTATCCCAACTTTAAAACTCACCATGTTCTGGTAATTGGCCCTAAGTCATCAAATTGATTTTTATTTACTACATTTATTTATTTTTATTTTTATTTGTCAATTGCTTACAAGATAATAGGTAAAAGTAAAAACATAGTTATGAATACATGGATACATATAAGAAAATAAAAAAAAAAGAAACAATAGGACAGGGACGATAGGTACCTTAGTGTGCTTATGCACACACCCCTACAGTCCTTTTAGGAAAGGGGTGAGGTCAATAGTAGACAGCCTAAGGTTAAAGTTTTTGGGGTTTGGGGAAGAAACCACAGAGTCAGGTAGAGTATTCCAGACATTGACCCCTCTGTTGCTGAAGTCGAATTTCCTGCAATCAAATTTGGTGCGATTAACCTTGAGTTTGTATCTATTGTCTGTTCTTGTGTTGTTATGGTTGAAGCTGAAGTATTCATTGACAGGTAGGACATTGTAATGTATGATTTTATGTACTATACTTTGATCAGACCGAAGGCAGCGTAGTTCTAGGTTTTCTGAAATTCTAGGTCTAGAATTTTGAGTCTGGTGGCATAAGGTCTTCTGCAACGAGTAGAGGAGTGGAGAACTCTTCTTGTGAAATATTTCTGGACTTTCTCAACTGTGTTAATATCAGATACATAATGTGGGTTCCAGACTGATGAGCTGTATTCAAGTATTGGTCTAGCAAATGCTTTGTATGCTCTAGTTATTAGTGTACTATTACCAGAGAAAAAGCTGTATAAGATTAGGTTAAGATTATGTCTAAGATGGAACTAGAACTCATTGTCTCCTGGTGATTGACCCAAAATCATCAATCCAGCTTTCATGCCTGAGGTGGGACTAGAACTCAGTGTCTCCTGGTTTCTAGGCCACTAGAAACACTAGTACCCTAAATTGGCCATGGATTTTCACCAAAGTTACAGTGGAGGCTTTGAATGAACCAGGCTGTATTTGTTGCATCAGAATGGAGCTGAAGAAGGTCACCAGGATGTTTTCCAGTGAAAGGTTCTTGACCGATCGGGAGTCGGGAGCTCCCCTCACTAGACACCCTCTCAACATTTGCTTCCTGCAATCTGTTCTCTTTCTTGCTCAAATGTTGCTCCAGATGGCCCACCAAAAAGGTAAAGGTTCTCCTTGCACATCCGTGCTAGTCATTTCCAGCTCCAGGGGGTGGTGCTCATCTCAAAGCCAAAGAGCCAGCGCTGTCCAAAGACGTCTCCATGGTCATCTGGCTGGCATGACTCAACGCCGAAGGCGCATGAAATGCTGTTCCCTTCCTACCAAAGGGGTCCCTGTTTTTCTACTTGCATTTTTTACATGCTTTCGAACTGCTAGGTTGGCAGAAGCCGGGACAAGGAACGGGAGCTCAGCTCACTCCATTAACATGGCGCTAGGGATTTGAACCACCGAACTGCCGACCTTTCTGATTGACAAACTCAGCATCTTAGCCACTGAGCCACCATGTCCCACCAAGAAGACCGTCATGCTAATCAAAGCAATGCAGGGACCCCAAAGATCATCCTTGCGTTCTATCAAAGCTAACTCTGTTAAGAGAGCACTGTCCTGATTCAGTGCTCTAACAGAATTAATGGAACTAATTTTCAAGGATGGAGATACAGGCTAAGGGCAGTGTTTCTCAGCTTTGGTCACTGGAAATATATAGATTTTATCTCCCAGATTTCCCTAGCTACCAAGGCTGGGGGATTCTGGTAGTTGAAAGTCACATGTGCTGGCTAGGGAATTCTGGGAGTTGAAAGTCCACACATTTTCAAGTGGCGAAGGTTGACAAACACTAGATTAAATACTAAGAATTTAGTGACATCAAGAGCTGTCAATTAGTGAGAGATAACAGATAATCAGAGTTGGAAGGGACCTTGCAGGTCATCTTGTCCAATCTCCTGCTCAAGCAGGAGATCTGACAAATGGCAATCCAATCTCTTCCTGAAAGTCTCAAGTGATGACACTCCCACAACAAATTAACACAATTAGGTGGTTATTAATTAAATTAAATTAATTAATTTGTTATTAATTTAATTTAATTAATTTGCTATTAACAAATTAACACAATTAAATGGTTATTGCATGGAGTGGCTGGATAATCATCTATCCAGGGTTGGGGTCATCCTTGTCCAGGGAGTTGAGCCTAATGACTTTTTAGCTCCCTTCCAACTCTATGTTTCTATATAAGCAGTCCTTGACTTACAGCAGTTCATTTAGTGATTGTTCAAAGTCACAAAGGCAATGAAGAAAGTTACTTAAGACCATTTTTCACAATTATGGCCATTGCCATATCTCCATGGTCGTGTCATCAAAATTCAGATGCTTGTCAACTGGCTCCTATTTACGACAGTCATAGTGTCCTGGGGTCATGTGATCAATTTTTGCGATTTTCGGACAAGCAAAGTCAACTTAACAATAGTATTACTAATTTAATAACTGCAGTGATTCACTTAACAACTATGGCAAGAAAGGTCATAAAACGGGGCAAAATTCACTTGACAAATGTTTCATTTAGCAACAGAAATTTTGGGCTCAACTGTGGTCATAAGTTGACTACCTCTATGATTCTTGCACATCTCCCTAGGAAGAATGCTTGCAGTCCCTGGAGCAGTAGGCCGATTAACAGATTAATGGAGTTGGAAGGGACCTTGTAGGTCATCTATTCCAACCACTACCACCACCACCTAAGCAGGAGACCCTACACCATTTCTGACAGAGGGCAGTCCAGTCTCCTCTTGAAAGCCTCCAGTGACGAAGCTCCCACTACTTCCGAACGCAAGCCGTTCCAGGCAAGCTGATGGATGTCCCAGAGATTTTTCACCTGAGGGCAGGTAAGAGAACAACCTTTCCAATCTTTTGCCCTCTTCCCTTTTCAGAGATGGAAAAAGAAAGGAAGTCGGCGCGATGCTGCTAATTCTTTTAAAATGAAAATCTTATGAAAGACACTGTTATGAAGGGCATGAGAGCCACGACAAAAGACCATTGTGGTTTGTCGCTCCTGCCAGAGGTTAAAACTAGACAATGGGGCCATGGTGAGTTTGAGAGCTGGGAGGTGGGCCACACAGTCTTACTTGGAAGGGCAGGGGTGTTTCCTCTCCTTCTACTTACAGCACGCAGGGGCTCAGAGTACCACAAAAGACAGATTGTCTTCTGTTTGCTTTGAGCGCTAAAATATTACGGAATACAGAATAACAGAGTTGGAAGGGACCCTGAGGTCCAACCCGCTGCTGAAACATTCCAGACAAATGGCTGTCCAGTCCGTTCTTAAAATCCCCCAGGGATGGAACACTCACAGTTTCCAGGGGCAAGCTGTTCCACAGGTTAATCGTTCTCTCTTTTTAATTCTAGGTTGATAATCTTCCATTTGTTGCTTCTTGTCCTGCCTTCAGGTGCCCTGGACTGGAGAATAGGTCAAATCCCCTCTTCTCTGTGGCAGCCCCTCAAATATTGGGAGACTGCTCTCCTGTCACCCCTAATCCTTCTCTTCATTTGACTGGACATACCTAGTTTCTGCAATAGTTCATTTAGAATAAAGAATAGCATAGAAAAGGCACTAGGTAGCACTTGCAGATGACCTTGATCAAAGCAGAGAAAGTTATATATAGAATTAGCCTCATGGGGATAGGAGACCACACAACGATCCTACTTCTGCATTGTTGCCATGTAAGCACTAGGCAGCAAATACAACACATAAGACAGCCAGTTTGGTCTAGTGGTTAAAGCAACAGGCTAGAAGCCTGAAGATGGTGAGTTTAAGTCCCACCTTCAGTATGAAAGCCAGCTGGGTGACGTTTTGGCCAGTCTCTCTCTCTCTCTCATCACTCTCTTTCTTTCTCCCTCTCTCTCTTTCTCATCTCTCTCTCTCATCTCTCTTTTTATTTCTGCCTCTCTTTCTCATCTCTCTCTCTCTGTGTGATGACCCAGGGCGTGGCACGAAGGCAACACAGTCAGATAAGCAATGAGTCCCTTTATCATCTCCCAACTTTGCCCCCAATATCCAGGTTACCTTCGGGCTGGAGAAAAACTCTCCCAGGAACAGCCTTTGACTGTAGAAAATTCAGTCCAAAACAAGGTACACACAAATGGTAATTTAAAATCCAAACAAACCAAACTAAAGTACAGTAATTCGTTTGGCAGGGCAGGAGCAGGAATTTCAAACTTGAAAGCACTGCAAAATTCACACAGTTGGGAAGATGCCAGGAACACAGATAAGCCTCCATGATACAAGATAAAGTCACATTTGCTCCCAACAGCTTGCTGCACGCAGCTTGCCTTTTTTATACACTGTTCCCAGCTGCAGCTAATGAAGGGAATCAGGGCCCTTTCCTCACCCGTAAGCCACGCAACTCATGGTTGCTCCCTTCTCCATTCCTCCCTGCGTGCGCTAGGATGAATAGGAGTGGGCCTGGGTCTTCCTCCAAATTCCCTCTCCCTTGTTCTACCTCTTCCCTGCTCTGCCCAGCTGGACTTTGCCCTTCCCCGGTTTCTTCCACAGCCAATGGCGCCACACTCCCACTCCCTGTCAGCTGCTCATCTTTCTCCTCTGAGTAAGATTCCGATAGGGGCATGACACTCTCCCACCTCACAGGGTTGTTGTGCTGAGGAAAATAGTAGGAGGAATGTGTGTTGGATGTGTTCGCTGCCTTGAGTTATCTGTAAAAATAATAAAGATGGGACAGAAATAAATATAAAAAATAAGAGACGTGACCTCCAGTAACATACATTAGTCACACATCCCCAAGCAAATTCCTCCAGTTAAAATTCCTCCGAAATCAAGACCCCCCAAGCTGGCAGCCAAGATATCCATGCAGCCAGACAGCAAATAAGGCAAGCTGCCAGAGGAGGGAAGAATAGCGTTCCACATGTGACAGAAATTAGCTCAAAGCAGAATCCGCTCTGTATTCTATAAAATGAGAGATCATCCCACTCATTGGACAAAACACATTGAGTACCATGGTTTGCAATTATTGTCTTCTTCTGGGATTTTATTTTAAATGTCCTAGTCTAACTACAAACCGAGACACAATTTGGTGTAATGGTTAAAGCATTAGACTAGAAATTCGGAGAGTGTGAGTTCTAGTCAGAGGTGGGATTCTATCAGCACCTATTTTCTACAACCGGTTGTTAACCTTCTAAGCAGTTCAGAGAACCAGTTGTTAGAAGAAATTACTGGCCTAATCCTGTAAGGAAGGCAGGAAGGAAACATTCTGGTGTTGCTTACAGAAACTGCCTCTCCATTAACCCTTATTACATTCCTGGCAAGAGTAGACTTCCTGTCTCAGGAACTTCTCTGGAGTTTTTTCCCGTCCTTTGCTGGTACTTTGCTTGTGTGGAGTGACCATTAAAAGTTACAATGGCACTGAAAAAAGTGACTTGTGACCATTTTTCACACTTACGACTGTTGCAGCATCCCCACAGTCATGAGAGGCCAGGTGAGGAGATGTCTGCCTCGATGTGAGTGATATTAAGTTGGCCAAGCCCAGCCAACAACATGACCACCAAACCACGCCCACCAACTAAGCCATGCCCACAGAACCGATTGTTAAAAAATTTGAATCCCACCCCTGGTTCTAGACCTGCCATAGTCACATAGACAGCTGGGTGAACTTGGACCAGTCATTCTCTCTCTGCCCTAGGAAGGAAGCAATGGTAAATCAAAAACTTCACCAAGAAAACTGCAAAGTCTTGTCCAGGCAGTCTGAGAACCAGACATGATTGAACGGGGAGAAATCCTGATTATTTCCTGGTGGTCTCCTGTCCCTATTATCACCAGGGCGAACATTGTCTAGGTTTCCAAAATTAGGATGAGCACGGGGCCCCCATTTGTTGTGACAGTGAAGATTGAGACTGGCCCAGCTGAGCTAGAGTCCCAGTGGTATTCTTGGATGTTTTTTTGACAATTGTCCAGAAACATTTGCCCTGAAGGGGAAATTTTCAAAAAAAGAATTCTCAAATTAACTTTTGGTCTTCACGTTTGCCATGTGAGTTCTGACCCTGTTTACCTTCTGAGCCCGGAGGTTGCCACCCAGCCATATAATCTGAGATGCTAATCCAATTTGGGAAGTGAAGCACTTGAAATAAAGATTTTCCCAGATCAGTCTGGTCAACCATCCTGTCTGGGGGCCAATTCTGAGTTGCAGTCACTTTGCCGAAACATCTGGGCAGCTGTTCTGGATTCTTTGCTTCCCATGCTCTTTGCCCCACGAATCTCCTGCAAAGACTTCTGCAGGAGGCAAAAGCTGGCACATCTTTTGGTGCTGTTTTGGTGCCAATAAAAGGAGAACCCCCCCCTGCTGGATTTTTGCATGTTTTTTTCCCTCAAGAAATATGATTTTTTTGTTTAAAAAAAATGCAATGTCCTTTCCAATATACAGGGGTTCAATTCTGAGATGCCACTGTGGGTTTTATTGCATGATTACCAATTACAGAATTGAAAGGCATAAAAATATCTGGGATTTTAATAGTTGTGGGATTCTCAGAATTTTGAGGATAAATTCCTCATCTACCGCCGAATGGAGAGAGGTGGTAATGCAGCAGCAGTGATCAGATATTTTTAAATATAATCAATAAATAACAGAATAATAGAGCTGGAAGGGACCTTGGAGGTTTTCTAGTCCACCCCCACACACCCCGCTCAAGCAGGAGACCCCATACTAAAAGTCACTAAGGTTGGAGACCCCTGCTCCAGGACATCAAGATAGTGAAATGGACTCCTTCCTCCAACAACCCTGCAGTGCAGGCTGGGCTGGGGATGATTGGTCAAAAATGAGAACCTGGGTTTCTCCATTATGACTCTTCCAGGCACTCTGAACTATGACCAGCAGGGGTGTCTTCCAGCCCATCTGGAAGGTTCCAAATGGGGAAAGCAGAGGGGTGGTCTCTTTTCTGAAAGTTTATCATGGAAGGTTTACTTCTAGGACTGTATTAACTGCCTGATATTTATGTCATTAATATTAGCAATTGACCTGGATCACTTATTTAGTCTCCAGGAACTTAAGCCAGGACAGGCCTGGTTGAATACATGGATGCATGGGAAGAAATGTCCATCTGGTTCAGTTCCAAGCCTGGAGTAAGACATATGGGGACTTATTGGAAAGATGGTTTAATGGTGAAGCAGAAGAACACGGGCAGCTGACCACATGTAATTGAGAATGAGGGTTATTATTTATACCTTCCCTTGGGCCTTGCCCTTGAGCTTCCTGTTCCTGTGCAAGAACGTGTATTCTATCAGCTGTTGTCTGACTCCCATGCTAGGAGTTTGTCTGAGATAAGTTTGGTTGAAACCTGGAGGATGATGCAATGCCCCCAGGCGGTTTTGCAATGTGGTGAGCCCTGCTGCTAGATAATCCTGACCCGGAGGGTCATGTCTTAATCCCATCACCCTAGAGCTAGAAGTCCTTTTGTTTTGAAGGTAGGCTGGCCCACTCCTTCTCAATGTGCACAAAATATCTGCTGAGGGCAGGGAGCTGAAGCTCTGAGTTTCTATCTCCCTTAAGATTTCTATTCCTCTTTTAGGGGAAATATAATATTCTGCTTTTTTAAATATTTCTCAAAATACTTCACTCTTCTAGGAGGAGGATTTCCCTCAGATGGGAGACCACCAGGAAGTAAAATGTAATTTGTGATGACCCAGAGTGTAACACAAACGTAACAAAATCCAAAAAAACATAAATAAATGTCCTTTAATGCTTCCAAATTGGCCCCACTGTTCAATAATTCTCAGTTGAAGATAAAATGTACTCAAAAATAGTCTTCAGAAGAAAGCAATACAGTCTGAACTTAATGAGCAGAAAGAGGTGAAATAAGAAACCAAAACAAACGACACAACGGACCAGGATAAGTAATTACCAACTTCAAGGAGGTAACAAGGCACAGTCTGTTGGAAGGACGCCAACCAAGATAATTTCAGCCCAAAATAAAACACGCTTTGTTTCTGGCAATGCTGTGTTGTAATCGTCTCTCTCCTATACTAGTCTCCCCAGCTGCAACCAATGAGGGGGATCATGGCTGCTTCCTCTCTCGCAAGCCAAGTTGTTTCCTTCTCCATTCCTCTCTGCGTGTCATAGGATGAATAGGGGATGGGCCTGGGTCTTCCTCTAAATGCCCAGCCGGCCTCTGCCCTTCCCCAGCCTCCTCCACGATCTCCCTGTTCCTCTTCTCCCTCAGAGTCAGACTCTACCAAGGGCATGACATAATTCATCATTCATTGCTCCAGGAAGAAGGTAGGGCAAATCTACTTCTATATGTTTGTAAAGCAAGCTGCCCAGTTAGATCCATGAAGCCATCACGATGAGATAAACCTGATTTAGTGGCATTTTTACTCTTTGCATCTCAAACTTGAGTTAGAATCCTTTTTCCAAAGCAGCTGCATGATCATTTCATTACATTTGCTGCGTTTGCTTAGCACACTTCCATCAAAAGTGATGAAGGCCTAGCACGCTTGGGTGTGCAACTTGTAGGTTTAATGACAGATAGTCCTTGACTTACGACCGCAATTGGAACCAGCATCTCCTTTGCGAAGCAAAGCAGGGTGCATGTTAAGTGAGTTGTGCCCATTTTGATGACTTTTTATGCCATGGTTGTTGATTGATTCACTGCAATTGTTAAGCAAATCTTGGCTTGACAGAAACAGTGATCCATGCTTGATCTCTGCCCTTTTTTATACGCATCACACACATGTGCAACAGGGAGTGGCACAGTGGCCTAGAGGTGGAGCTCTCACCTTACAATCAGGAGGCTGTGAGTTTGATCCTAAGGAGAGGCAGATATTTCTCAGATGAGTATATATCTGCTGAATATAACTCTATATTGGTGATAGGAAGGGCATCCAGCCAGTAAACAGCTCCATTTTATTTATTTATTTTTATTTAATTTGATTTATCAATCGCTTACAAGACAATAGGTATAAGAATAAACATAGTTATGAATACATTAAATGGATACATATAAGAAAAATAAAAGAAACAAGAGGACAGGGATGATAGGCACATTGGTGTGCTTTTGCACACATTCAGTTGGCCAGACTCCACCCTACAAGGGATTATGGGGTTGTTAAAAGAGGATGATCATGACACACACATGCAACATGGATTTTTCAAAAAAAAGGTTGGGACTTGGATCACTCCATAGCAGCTGCATTCCTCACTTTTTCAGATCCCCAGATGAAGATATTTAATCAGCAAAGAAACTTCTGAGGGAAGGATGCCCTTATGTTACTCAGCAGAATCTCTCAAGGATTGAAGATTTTTAGACTGATCTTCTTTCGGGCATCGATCATGCTATCATCAATACAGCAGCCAAAAGTTTGACTGGCTCCAGTGAAAATGCAGCAACAGTTAGTCCAAGCATGACAAATTTGCTCATATGTATTCTTTTTTTTTAAAAAAAAATAATAATTTAATTAACTTTACCTTTGTGGATTTACTTCCTTTGATTTGTGGAGTAAGCACTCTGCTTCTGATAAGCTCTCATAATTTTACATGGGGCTTAATGGCTCTGCTAGTCATAACAATAATAAAAATTTGATAAGAAAGATTTTTTAAAAGTTGTTATTCATTTTTTGTTACTCTTTGGAGCCTACAAAAAAGAGTAAATAAATAATGGAATGGAATGGAATAGAATAACTTTATTGTCACTTTGAATGCACACTAATTGCATACATTAAGATGAAATTTCGTTGCATACAGCTCTCAAAGGGTCACCACCTCCAATATGCACTACATAGAGGAATGACTGGGTCTGTCATCTGCACCTCTAATAACTGTCTGGTTTGGTTCTGCAACCCAACAGGACAGACACAGACTTCAAAGAGTAATTAGGACTGCAGAAAAAAAAAACAATTACCACCAACCTGCCTTCCATGGAGGATCTGCATACTGCACAAGTCAAAAAGAGGGCTGGGAAAATATCTACAGACCCCTCACACAATCTTGGACATAAACTGTTTCAACTCCTTCCCTCAAAATGACACTATAGGGCAGTGCACACCAGAACAACTAGACACCAGGACGGTTTTTCCCCGAACGCCATCACTCTGCTAAACCAATAATTCCCTCAACACTGTCCAACTATTTGTCTGTATTACTATTACTATTAACCTTCTCATCATTCTTTTATCACCCATCCCCTCCCACTTGTGACTGTATGACTGTAACTTTGTTGCTTGTATCCTTGCAATTTATATTGTTTCCTAGTAGGATTTGATGGCTTCTTGTACCCTATGACTATCATTAAGTGTTGGACCTGATGATTCTTGACTCTTGATGAATGTATCTTTTCTTTGATGTACCCTGAGAGCATTTGCACCAAGACAAATTCCTTGTGTGTCCAATCACACTTGGCCAACAAAAGAATTCTATTCTATTTCTAAACATGACAAAATAAATACAAAATTGTGCATGTACCCACATATATGACATAAACACCACAGTCTAAGCACTTTTATACATGCTCAGAGACCCTCACCGTCCGCCTGTGGGCAGCCAACAGCCACAGGGGCCAGGGGGCTCTCTGGAGGAAAGTGCATTGACAATCCCCCTTGGAGGGGGGGGGGGTTGTCCCTTTGGAGCAGGAGTCTTCAATCTTGGCAACTTTAAGCCGAGTGGACTTCAATTCCCAGAATCCCCCAGAAATTCCCCAGAAGCGGTGGGTGCTCCATCCCTGGAGGCTTTTAAGAAGACTTTGGACAGTCATTTGTCGAGAACAGGGGTCTCCAGCCTTGGCAACTTTCCGCCTGGAGGACTTCAACTCCCAGAATTCCCCAGCCAGCAAAGCTGGCTGGGG
>BLBF01000077.1:2132894-2165020 GCA_015471245.1 Laticauda colubrina | reverse complement strand
GCCAGCTTTGCTGGCTGGGGAATTCTGGGAGTTGAAGTCCTCCAGGCGGAAAGTTGCCAAGGTTGGAAGACCCCTGGTCTGGAATGGTGTTAGTTCTCTTGCCTGAGCAGGGGGGGCTGGACTAGAAGACCTCCAAGGCCCCTTCCTGTCTTCTGCGAATTCACAGCGCCTTGGCTTGCCTCCAGAAGCCAGGAGAGGCTGCAAATCCAGCGCAACTCGCCAATCCCGCCGCTGCGCCTCTCCATTCAAAAGCCCGTCGGCAGGTTTGCGCAATCGCGGAGCTTTCCTTTCGTTCAAGGAACAACCCGCCTTCTCCGAGAGGGAGGAGTCCCCTTAATGGAACGCCCATTAAGCCAATCAACACGCCCGAAGGGCGGGGGCGGCCTCCTTCCGAAGGCCAATCGGCGCTTCCGGAGCCTGAACTTGTGCTTGCCCTGAACAAGTGAATCAATCCCGGGGGGCGTGGCCCAGCCTTTCGGACTTGGGGGGGGGGGGGGGGGAGGAGAAAGGGGAAAAAAAAAAAAAAGAGGCGACTTAACCCTTGGCGCGCCGGAGGGAATTTTGTGGGTTTTTTTTTTGTTGTTGTTGTTTTAAATTTGCAGGATTTATCAACCGCTTTTTCCACGAGAGCTGAAGGCGGCCGTTCAACAATAGTTCAGTAAGGTGTGTGGACTTCAGCTTGTCTTATAATAAACTCTCCTGCTGGAGCAGGGGGTTGGACTAGATGACCTCCAGGGGACCTTCCAGCTCTTGTTATTCTACGATTCAAAATCTGAAAAAATAAAGCACTTGTATTATAAGGACTGTATTTTCTCAGGGTTCAAGATAATATAGCCCCAATAAAGTGACTTGATATTTCTCTGTAATTTGGGAACCAAATAAGGTTAGGTTTTTTTGAAAAAAATGATTTTTTAAAATTTAAAACAAATAATCCATCTTCCATTTAAACAGTATGACATCTAGGTACAAATAGCTTGTGGAATAACAAATACAATTACACCTATTCATTGTATTGGTATTGATTCTCTATTCTTACACAATACTATATACATAATGTGTCTAATTATTACAAGAATCTTTATCTTCACATATTTAATTCTCTCAGCATGTTTTCTATATTTCATGGATCTTTTAAAATTTCTAATTCCCATATTTATTCTCAAGCCATCGATAGAATGATTCCCGTATGAAACAATATTCGGTTTGTTCATTCTCTTTAATTATAAGTGTTAATCTATTAATTCCTGCACATTCTCATATTTTCCTGACCACCTTCTCATCAGTGGGAATCTCTTCACTTTCCCAGTTCTGTGCAAGTACAATTGATGGTGGGGATAAAAATAAGATTAGACTTGAGTTTACATCAAATAATGAGACCTTTAAACATAGACACATTTAAACACATATATATGTTATATATAACAGCCCTAGTTTATTTTTATATTTCCTAGTGTGATTTATTATGTTTTATATGTTTCATATATGTGTGTGTGTGTGTTTCCTAGTATGATTTATATATGACTATGATTTTTCTGCAAATGCAGTTAATGGTGGAGATAAAAATAAGATTAGAGTTTACATCAAAATAACGAGACCTTTAAACATACACATACGTACATACATGACTTTTAAACACACAGACACACTTAAACACACATACATGTCATATATAACAGCCCTAGCTTATTATGTTTCCTAGTATGTTTTATATGTTTCCTAATATGATTTATAGTACCCTATGACTACTTCTTAGTGTTATATCTATGATTCTTGACATATGTATCTTGAGAGCATAGGCACCAAAACAAATTCCTTGTGTGTCCAATCATGCTTGGCCAATAAAGAATTCTATTCTATCCCATGGGTCTCCAACCTCGACAACTTGAAGACTTGTAGACTTCCACTCCCAGAGTTGAAGTCCACAAGTTTTAAAGTTGCCAAGACCCCTGCAACTATTCCACCGAGAGAACAACTCCCAAACCACACAAGATCCAACATTTGCATATTAGGTTATTTTAAAACCTGTCTCCCTACGTTCCTGTATGTGGGCAACCAGACGGCCCTTTTCAGCCCTGCTTCCAAAGGTCAGAAGCTTCCAAGCTGTTGTTTCCTTATTGAGCCAGGCCTGGATGTCACCACCTCTGTTGACAGCGAAGAGTTCATAACGAGATGTTAGGGAGGCTATACAAAACAACAACAGTGAGCATAGCTTTCTGAGCTGAAACAGAAGAGAGTGTCTGCAGGATTAGAGGATGGATGGGGATGGTGAAGAATCAGGACAGGAGGAGCAGAATTTCCAAGAGAATGATTTCCCCCAGAGAACTTCCATGTTCAGGATGCCTCTTCCTGGTCCAGATAACAGATAATCAGAGTTGGAAGGGACCTTGTGGGTCATCTAGTCCAAACCCCTGCCCAAGCAGGAGACCTACACCATTACTGACCGATGGCAGTCCAGTCTCTTCTTGAAAGTCTCAACTGATGGCACTCCCACAACTTCCGAGGGCAACTTCTGTTCCATGGGTTGATTGTCCTCACTGTCAGAAAGTTTCTCTTTATTTCCAGGTTGAACCTCTCCTTGTTCACTTTCCATCCATTATTACTTGTCTGGCTTTTGGGTGCTTTGGAAAATAGCTTGACCTGCTCCTCCTCTCTGGGGCAGCCCCTCAAATATTGGAAGATGCTCTCATGTCTCCCTGGTCCTTCTCTTCACTAGACTAGCCAAGCCCAGTTCCTGCAACCGTATGTTTTAGTCTCCAGTCCTCTCATCATCCTGGTTGCTCTTTTCTGCATTTTTTTCTAGAGTCTGAACATCTTTTTTATAGTGTGGTGAGCAAAACTGGATGCAGGACTCTAGGTGTGGTCTTACTGAGGAGTGCTATTAGTACCTCCCTTGATCTCAATTGTACCCCTTTGTTAAGGCAATTTAGGATTGCATTGGCTACACGCTGCTGCCTCCTATTTAGCTGGTTGTCCACTCAGACTCCCTCTCACAGATACTGCTACTGAACCTGGTTTCACCCAGTCTATATGTATATTTTTGGTTTTTCTTGCCGAAGTGTCCAGCTTCAATATTTTCAAACCTATATGCCAGAGGTGTCTGACCTTGGTAAGACTTGTGGACTTCAACTCCCAGAATGCCTCAGCCAGATTTTGATTATTACCATCTGTGATGGCTGTATGTCAGCTAGCTCCCCAGAATGTCATTATTTCTTTAAACAATGGTCTGTTGAGTGTTCTAATTGGTCTGGGTCCAGTTCGTACGTCAAGTCATAACTGTATTTTTAAACGGCAAACTTTGTTTAAAATAATAGACTGCTGGCTGGGGAATTCTGGGAGTTGAAGTCCACAAGTCTTCAAGTTGCCATGGTTAGGGGATACTGATTTATTCCGCAGGGTCGCTAGTGGCGCGGCCTTCCTGCCTTTCCCTTGTTGCTTCTTCTTTTCAAGGAAGGCCTGGGATCAGGGAGAATCCTTGTCTGCTCTGTGTCTATAGAGGTCTCAGTCCTCCAGGTCCTGGGTTGTCCCAAAGGTGCTTTTTTTTTCAAGAGCCCACTGGACTTTCTGGTTTTGCTTTGAAGACGTTTCGCTTCTTATCCAAGAAGCTTCCTCAGCTCTGACTGGATTTATATTCCTTCTGTTCCATGAAATCCTTCCCTTCCCCACTATCCAGTCAGAGCTAAAGAAACTTCTTGGATAAGAGAAGCAAAACGTCTTCAAAGCAAAACCAGAAAGTCTAGGACCCTCTTGAAAAAAAAAAAAACACCTTTGGGACTTCTCTGCTCTGCTTTGGAGGAAGACTAGGATCCTCTCCGGGTTGTAAGGGAATTCTGGAAAAAAGCTGGAGAGTTATAGTCCAGGGCAGGGGTGGTGGGCAACTATGGCTCCTTTGCAATCTGTGGACTTCAACTCCCAGAATGACTGGCTCAGAAATTCTGGGAGTTGAAGTCCACAGGTTGTTAAAAGAGTCGTATTTTTTCAAAAGACAACTGGACCGTTTTTTTGTTTGCTTGAGGAAGAAGTTTCATTTCTCATCCAAGTCACAACTGCTGAAGCTTCTTGAATGAGAAGCGAAACATCTTCCTCCTTTTCCTCAGGGGAAATAAAGGAACAGTCTGGTTGCTTTGTGATAAAGCACCTTTCAGACAACTACGACCTGGATGACTGAGAATCTTCCAAAACGTAAAGGAGCACAGGGTGTTTATGAACTGTGTTTTGTGAATCTTCAGGGTTGTGTGAGAGAACTTGTTGGGCTCCCCAAGAGACCAAGGACACAAACAACAAGGATTCACATGAAGAAATCCACTTTACTATGAGTAGAGCTTTATTTCTTGAAGGTTTTTTTGTGCAGCTGAAAAAGTTTGAAAAACCCTCCTCGAATGACCAAATGTTGGGGCTCAAAGTATGTGCGTCCCTCTAGATTAGAACTTGGACGTTCCTCACTCATGGACTTCCTCTCACTGGAAGAAGTTACACCACATTAGGCAGGGTGTGTAACCTTCCCCAATCTGGACCCATCCAGATGTGCTACCTGGAGGGCAGCTGGTTAGGAAAAACTGGACAGAGGTCTTAAACAGGCCTAACCCTAAACTCTGGAGCCAATGGGTCTCCTTTATTGCTTTTACCTTTTTCTTTCTCGCAGGCTCGATGGCTAAGACGCTGAACTTGTCAATCAGAAAGGTCAGCAGTTCAGCAATTCGAATCCCCAGCGCTACATCGTGGACTGAGCTCCTGTTACTTGTCCCAGCTTCTGCCAACCTAGCAGTTTGAAAGCACATAAAAAATGCAAGTAGAAAAATAGAAACCCCTTTGATGGGAAGGGAAGAGTGTTCCATGCGCCTTTGGCGTTTAGTCATGCCGGCCACATGACCATGGAGAGGTCTTCGGACAGCTCTGGCTCTTCGGCTTTGTGACGGAGATGAGTATCACCCTCTCGAGCCGGAAATGACTACCATGTATGTGCCAGAGGAACCTTTACCTTTACTTTTTATCTGGCAGGATTTCTCTGAGATTAAACTTGGGAAGGGGAATACCTATGTCATTAAAAAAAAAAAAAGGCAACTTTAAAAATGCTGGCCAGGAAATTCTGAGAGCCAAAATACACATCATAAAGTTGTCAAGTTTGAAAAAGACTGACTTAGGACATTGCAAATTCTTGAATGCACAATGAAAGCCAAATGAAAGCATACTTCTTGAAGGTGGAATGATAAGTAGCAATTAATTATGTTTAGGAACAGGGGAATATATTGCAGATTCTGTGATGCATCCTGCAATGTTTTAGAGAGCAACAGAAATTTTTCTCCCAAGTCTCCCCTTACTTCAATATCATTTCTCGCCCCACCCCACCCATTTCCCACTGTAACTCTGTCCAAACAAAAGGAAAACTCCAACTGCTGTTGCTCACAGGTTTAACTTGTTACCCAACGAATCCATTCTAAAAGTTTGTACAAGACTGCAAACTGACTAAATGGGCTGGATTCATGCTGTGCGGTAAGCCAGAAACTAACCAACATTAAAATTCGCCCAAATAAATACGATACATGAATACAGCAATTAGGTTTGCAACAAAACTGGTTCATACGTGTTGTGTGAACACATCCTTTCTGACTCTCAAACAGAGGTCTCCAACCTTGGCAACTTGAAAACTTGTGGACTTCCAGCTATACCGGCTGGAGAATTATGGGAGTTGAAGTCCACAAGTCTTAAAGTTGCCAAGTTTGGGGACCCCTGGACTAGAAAATTGAGTTCAAGGGATTAAGGCCAGGGTTTCTGTTCTCCATGCTGAACTCCACAAGTTGCTGATTTTATTTTTTTTAAACTTTGGTTCCACCTGCCTAAACTGGGAATCGAACGCCTTCTGTCACAAGGTGGTTGTGAACTGGAATAGATGTGGCTATCGGTGTGTGCATGAGCCCCAACCTTCTGCAGATTGCAGGATGTGCGTGTAAGTCAGAGACATCTCGAACTACAACACGTCTGTTTACTCTAGAGTAATTCCCTGTGAGATTTGTTTGGTGGGAGAAGTGGATTTCATTTGGGGCCATGGAGTGTGTCTTCACTTCTGTTTCAAAAGTAGAAAAAAAGTTTTATCCCATCCGAAATGGGATCCTCCATAATATCACTCATTCTCTATTTGCCACCCTTCTGGAAACTGTTTTCAACTCTCCTTGTCTAAGGTACAGTCCTGGGATTTCCTGGTGGTCCCCAATCCCAGGAACAACCGATTGGACTCTTTTCTGATCAGCACAGCTTGCTAGCAAAAGAAGCTGACTGGTCATTTCTTCTTTCAGCCCAACCCACCTTGCAAGGTTGTTGTGAGCATCAGAAGAGGAACCCCCTCACTGAATGTCTGGGGAAAGAAAGGCCAGTGACAAGGAGCCAAACAAAAGGGGGTTCCTCAAAATTCCTGCCTTGACTTCTCAAAACCCCACTTCTGCAGGGCTCGGGACCATGCCGGTACTCTGAGAACATCTGGCAAAACACCCCAAGGCAGAACAAGAAGCGATAGGTGGAAACTAATCAAGGAGAGGAACAGAGGAGAAATTTCCTGATTGTGAGAACCATTAACCAGTGGAACAGCTTGTCTCCAGAAGTTGTGGGTGCTGCACCACGGAAGGTTTCTCAGAAGAGACTAGACAGCCCCTTTATGTGGAACGCTATAGGGTTTCCAACTTTGGCCCCTTTAAGCCTGGGGAACTCCCCCAGAAATTCTTGGACTTGAAGTCCGCCAGGCTTAAAGTGGCCAAGGTCGGAGACTGCTGGACTAGAAGACCTCCAAGGCCCCTTCCTGACTGGTCACTTCCGTTCTTCCGTTCATTCACAGCGCCAGGGCTCGCCTCCAAGAAGCCACGGGGTGCTCCCCCACGGAAGCTTTTCCAGAAGACCCCCTTTAATCCGAGCAGGGGGTTGGGCTAGAAGACCTCCCAAGACCCCCTTTCCCAACTCGTCTCATTCCGGCTCCGCCTGGCCTCCCTGCCCTCCTTTCCCCGGGGTGGGAGAACCCAGGCGGGGATCCCCTGCGCCGCCCCCGCCGCCGCCGCCCCCCCCCCCGTCCCCAAAGCGGCCGGGAGGCGTTTTCCTTTAAGAGGGAAGAAACCCGAGCGCTTGTTTGCGCAACCCTCCCGCGCCGCCAAAGTGTCTAGACTGGCACATGATGGGAGGGAGCCAATGACTCCGCGCTCGGCGAGGGGGCCCGAGCCGCTCCGTGCGGGAGAACAAAAAAAAAAAAAAAAAAAAAAGGGAGAAAGACGCGAAGGCGGCGGCGGCGGCGGCGGCGGCGGCAGCAGCGGGCAGCGCTCGAAGCCGGAGCAGCGCCGCCGCCGGGCTCCCCTCCGCGCGTGGACGGTCCCCCAGTGCCGCGGCGGGGCTCCCGGCCCGGGACGGACGAGGGAGATCGCGGCGGCCGAGCCGGCGATGCCGGGCTCCTCCGGCCGGCGTCCGAGCCCGGGAGGCGGCCTCTCGGGGCTGCTCCCCGGCCGAGTCCGGCCAACTTCCTAAAGCGTGGCCGAGGGAGAGCGCGCGCCCCGAGCCCGCCTCCCCCGCCGTCGAGGGAGCCGAGCCGGAGAGCAGACGCCGCGTGGAGGGGGCGGCCTCCGGGAAAGGAGCCGTCGCGGGCTCGCAGGCGTCTTCTTGCCGCAGAGAGAGCCGAGGGGGCGGGCGGCGGCTCGGGCTGCTCCCCCCCCCCCCGCTTCCCACGCGCCGTCGGCCTCGCGGGGCTGCCGCTCTATGCCGTTGCTGCTCTTCCTGATGCGGCAGCGCGGCTGCCGAGCCTTGGCGCTTGGCTGGGCCGGCCGTGCGAGGCTTTGCTCCGGCCGCCGTCGCCGCCGCGGCGGTAGCACCAGCACCAGCAGCAGCAGCCGCCGCCGTCGCTGGCTCCCCTCCATGCGGCGCCCGCCCGGGAGGGTCTGACCCGGAGCCAGCGAAGGGCAGCCCGGGCGAAGCGCATGTTCCGGTCCAAACGGGCAGGGCTTGTGCGGCGCCTTTGGAGAAGCCGGCTCCTCTCCGACGGCGGCGGCGGCGGAGATGCGGGCAAGAGCAGCCTCGGGCAGAGCGAGGAGCCCGGCGGGAGCGAGGCGAGGCGGCCGGAGAGCTGCGGAGGCGCCGTCGAGGAGCCGGCGGCGGGGTCCATGGTGCGCGGCGACCTCCTGGCGGAGGAGGAGGCCGAGGCAGCGGCGCAGGAGGCGGAGAAGGAAGCCGGCGGGGGGGCTCCGGAGAGCGAGGGCCAGACGGTAGGTTGCTGCCTCTTCAAGGAGCGGCCCTTGGACGGCGCCTCCTGCCCCGACGGCCGCTCCCGCCTGGCGCCGCTGGAGCAGGAGCTGAAGAGCGTCACCTACTCGCTCCTCAAGCGCCTCAAGGAGCGCTCCCTCGACAGTCTGCTGGAGGCCGTCGAGTCCCGCGGAGGGCTGCCCAGCGCCTGCGTCCTGGTCTCCCGGGCCGAGCTGGAGCTCAGGCTGGGCGGCCAGCCGGCCCCGCCTCAGCTGCTCCTGGGCAAACTCTTCCGCTGGCCGGACCTCCAGTGTCCCGCCGAGCTGAAGCCGCTGTGCGAGTGCCGGCGCTTCGGCCTCCCCGACGGGCCCACCGTCTGCTGCAACCCCTACCACTTCAGCCGGCTGTGCGGCTCAGGTAAGGCGGCTTTCCTGGCGCGGGGTGGGGGGAAGGCTGGCGGGGTCCCTGGGCTGCCCCCCTCGGGCCTGCCTGCACTCTCGCCCCGTGGGAAAGGGGACGGCCGGGCACTTGAGCGAAGGTTGTGGGGTCGGCATTCCCTTGGTGTGAAGTTGTGAAGTAGCCTGGCCAGACTAAATAAACCTGGTTATAGGAGCAGGGACCTCTGCTTTCCCAACAGACGGAGCGAGCGGAGGAAAGCTGGACTGGACAGATTCTGCCTGGTCTTAGCCAAACATCTGTGCCTAAACCAGGAATCTCCAACCTTGGCCACTGGTTGGAGAGTCCAACCTGGGGAAAGCTGGCTGGGGAAATTGTGGGAGTTGAAGCCCCCCAGGCTTCAAGTGGCCAAGGTTGGAGACCCCTACTCTCATGTGAGTTGGAGTCCTTCCATCCTGGCGCTGAAAAAGTTGACTCCCCCCAAAAGCCATTTGTGGCAATTACAGGTTGGGGCAATGAAACTTCTGGCAATGGAGCTGCTGATGGGCCTGTCTGTTGGGCCACAATCCCCCTCCCCTCAATTCTTTGTGCCATTTAAAACCCATCCGGGCTGGCTCCCAAGCAGAAGAGGACTTCTGGGGAGGGGAGAGGATGGATCTGGAAGCAAATGTCTCCCTCACCTCCTCTTGCACTCTGAACCAGGAGGACACCCTCCCCCCTTGATAACCCCCCCCTCCCTTGCTTCCAGTCCCACTCACCTTGGGAATGCAGACCCCAACAGGTCCGGACAGGCGGAAGATTCTGCAGTCCTGCCTTGAGGGGCCCCCCAAGTACGTGAATGGTGGGTGGGTGGGTGGGTGGGTGGCATTTGCCACCAAGTGATTTCCATCTCAGGAGGAGAAGTGGTGCCACCTCTTCCTCTCTGAGCAGTGCTGGAGCCCTTGATAAAGAGCCAGGCACCTGACCCGCTGAGGATTTAATTGTATTTTGAAAGTTTGATCCAAGTGCCTCTTTTGAGGTCCTTGCCTATGTCTCAATAACCTAAAAGCATTTGCAGACTGCTCTTCTGCAGATCCTTTCCAAGAAGGCCCAAGCTTGGCAACTTCCTTTTCTGTACTTTTTCTTCAGCTGGAAATGGGAAGCTTAAATTTATGGTGAAAATTAGAAGTTATGGTTTCTGGCAAGCGGCATTTAAGAATAATCATTTTGGAAGTCTCTTGTAAAGACGGGTGACCTACTTTTCTTATCACCTCAAATTCCCTTTAAAAAGAGGATCTTGGAAGGTAAATGTCTTCAGAAAACATTTGCCATATCAGCCCCCCCTGGGGTGGCTCACCATCTGTGTCCTTAGCTCAATTTTGCACTGACCCAAGACGTTTTCATCCCTGGAGATTCTTCACCTGGGAACTGGAACATCTACTAGTGCTTTGGACGGGTGAATTACATGGCTGGTAGAAGCTTCCATCCTTCCCTGGAAGGCAGAGAACTTCTCCTTTGTAAACACTGAGCATTCAACCCCATTACAGTTTGTCTGCTCTCATATTCTGGTACCATAGGTTGCATTATACAGGGAGTTTCATGCCCTTATTGGAGTCTGATTCTGAGGGGGAGATTGAGCAGCTGACAGGGAGTGGGAATGTGGCTCCGGTGGCTGTGGAAGAAACTGGGGAAGGGGAAAGTCCAGCTGGGCATTCAGAGGAAGGCCCAGGGCCATCCCCTCTTCTTCCTAGGGCATGCAAGGAGGAACAGAAGGGAGCAACGTGGCTTACAAGAGAGAAAAGGGCCCTGATCCCTTTCACTAGTTGCAGCTGGGATAACAGTGGGGCGTTTGCACACAACACCTTGCTAGAAGCAAACCCTGCATTATCTTGGTTGAGGCTTATCTGAGTTTTGGCATCCTCCCAACTGTGGCTGCTGTGTTATGCTTTGAAAGCCTGCAAAATTTATCATCCTGTCCTGTTGTGTTAATTGCTTCAGTGAGGTTTGTGTTGAGATTTTTTTATTTCTAATTATCTTTACTTTGGGTTCGGTCTGCAATTCTGCCCTTGGTAGACTGTGTTTTAAAGAAGTTGTTATCCAGCCAAGGATAATTGGACATTGGGGCCAATTTGGGGGCATTAAAGGGAATTTATTCTACTTTTGTGACTTTGTTATTTTTGTGTCACAACAGTTCCTTTAATGTTTCCATTCAAAGTTACATCCTGGAGAAAAGTTACTTGTGGCAGTTTTTCAGACTTATTCATCATTGCAACATCCCTTATAGTCACACAATCAAAATTCAGGCGCTGATTCACATTTATGACGGTTGCAATGTCCTGGGTGTCATGTGACCACTTTTGCAACCTTCTGAAAAGCAGAAGTCAATGCCAGTGGTAGTAACAACGGTGTTACTAATTTAACAACTGCAGCAACTCACTAAACAAGTGTGGCAAGAACGGTTGTAAAACGGGTCCAGTTTTCCGTAAATCCAAAGATCCAAGATCCAGTTTTACCCTTTGAACGAAGCCTGGAAAAAGGCAGAGTTTAGGAAGCCACATTTTGGCTTTATCCTAACATTGAAGCCATGGTTTGGATGTGTGGAAAATTCCGTATCTAGACAACTTTAAAGACCCCAAGTCCCAAACCTGTAATGCTCTCTCATGGGCTTTCAGCAGTCTGAGAGTCACCCAGTTCTTGGGAAATCAAGAATGAACATGCATAATCCCAAATGGAGCCCTTCGTCATGATGCTGCTTGTGGCAACTTCTTGGTTTTATTCCTTCACTGAATTGAGGTCCTGCCTTTTGCTCAGCACACAAAGGGAGTGGGGTCTTCCCTAGGTTTATTACCCCAACCACAGTCTTGTGAAATGGATTAAGGGAAAATCATAAGATTGGGCCCAAGTCATCTTCCTGAATTTCTAGGGCATGTCTAAGGCTGATGACTTAAGTCCTAGTTCAGTGTTTCTCAACTTTGACAGCTTGAAGATGGATGAACTTCTGTTTTTATTTTTTATTTTATTTTATAAATTTTATTGAATAAACATTAAAAACAATTGAGCATAGTGCGACTTTCTTGCCCATCATTTTGGCCTTACAAACTATAGTGTAGAGATATACATAACAGTTAATTTCCTTTTTCCCTTATGTTATTAGTATAGTGCTAGCTGCATATTATTTCTATTTACATTTACATACAATTATATGCATATTTACAACCATCTTTTATAGTCATGCACTCGTGTCATCTCATATTTATCCATTATATTCCATTCTCTTTGGTTTACAAAACTTTCATTCCTATAAAGCGTCAACCCCTTCTTTCTTTTTCCTTGACTCCAACCATTGATACATTTTACTCCAGACCTCATAATAATCTGTCTCACCCTTATCTTTGATTTCTAAAGTTAGCCTGTCCATCTCTGCACAGACTAATATTTTCCTTATTATTTCACTTTCTGAAGGGATATCTTCATTCTTCTAGTTTTGGGCATACACCAATCTCACTGTTGTGAGCTGTTATCATATGTATCATTAAATATATTGTTCCTTTACTGTATTTCTCATTAATAATTCCCAGTAAGAATGTTTCTGGACTGAACTTTACTTTCTGGTTAACTATCTCTTCTACTCAAACCTTTATTTTCTACCAGAAGATGGGTGAACTTCAACTCCCAGAATGGCTGGGGAATTATGGGAGTTGAAGTTCACCCAACTTCAAGTTTTATTTATTTTATTTATTTTGTCAAGCAATTATAAGATAACAAGTATCAGTATAAACATAGTTATGGATACATGAAATGGATACATATAAGAAAAAAAAAAGAAAGAAAAAGAAACAATAGGACAGGGACGGTAGGCACATTGGTGCGCTTATGCACACCCTGTACAGACCTCTTAGGAAAGGGGTGAGGTCAATAGTGACAGTCTAACGTTATAAAGTTTTTGGGGTTTGGGGAAGAAACCACAGAGTCAGGTAGAGTATTCCAGACATTGACCGCTCTGTTGCTGAAGTCATATTTCCTGAAATCAAGTTTGGTGCGGTTTACCTTGAGTTTGTATCTATTGTGTGTTCTTGTGTAGTTATGGTTGAAGCTGAAGTCTTCATTGACAGGGAGGACATTGCAATGTATTATTTTATATACTATACTTACATCGGACCGAAGGCGGCGTAGTTCTAGGCTTTCTAGGTCTAGAATTTCAAGTCTGGTGGCATAAGATTATTCATTCTGCAACGAGTAGAGGAGTGGAGAACTCTTCTTGTGAAATATTTCTAGACTTTCTCAACTGTGTTAATATCAGATACGTAATGTGGGTTCCAGACTGATGAGCTTGCCAAGGTTGATAAACATTGCCCCAAGTTATTACCATCCCAGCAACTGACAGCATCTTTCATAGCATTGTCCAGCCACTGTTGCTGATATAAAGGTGTCTACAATGAAATTTGGATGACTTTAAAGCAGCAGTTTTCAGCCTTGGCCACTTCCAGATATGTGGACTTCCAACTCCCAGAATTCCTCAGCTGGCCAAGGTTGAGAAACACTGCACCAGAAGATACTCTTAAGAAGTCACCCATACATGAATGCTTTTCATCCAATAATTGGACCACTGGTAAACTTGATTCTCTGGCTGTGCTTTCCTACTAAGACTGGACATTGTTTGCACGCTTGCTTTAGGAATTGAGCACGTTTATGCCATGTTAAAGAAATCTCCCCTCCACATACACATCTGGCATGTTCACACTTGAAGAACATGAGGGCTTTAAGAGATTTATGCAGCCTGCATCTATCCTGAAGTTGCTACCCAATTGCAATTTTTAATGTGAGATAAGAAAACTGCTCAGCGTAATGAGACTTAATTGCAAAAAATAGTTTTACCAAACTTGGGTGAGTTTTGGGAGTGCATCTTAAATCTTCCCCCATGGAAAGTTATATATCTCTGATCTCGGAAGACCATTCATTTCCCGTATGACATGGGTTTATATTTATTTATATTTGGTCATCTCTTGGTTTTACTGTTGTCTTGAAACTGGGTCAGTCGTGATTCTTTAAGAATCCAATGTCAGTCTAAACTTTGGGCATAGCTGCAGCTAGTTTTACACACAACAGTTAATGCTTGATTTGCCTTTGAGGAATTCCCAGATAAAGCCTGTTGTGTTTTAGAGATTTTTTTTTGGTTTGGAACATGTGGCTTGAAGGGGTGCCTGAATGTTGCCAGTATCTCAAGCAAAGAGGGAGGAAGGAGAAGAGGGAGGGAAAAGAAAGAAAAGAAAGAAAGAAAAGAAAGAGGAAATGAGAATGACAGGGAAGAAGAGGGAGGGAATAGCAAGCAAGAGAGAGAGAGAGAGTTCTACAGCAAATGGAGTGTCTGTCTGTCCTCTGTGTAAGCTCAGGGAGTGATTTGGGATGGACACCCTCAACCTCTTTAGATAAACATTTGGGAGCCTACAAACATTGCCTGAAACCCCACTCCTTCCCAAAACGATTAGGAATAAGGAATGTGTAATTCTGTTCTAGCTCTCCCCCAAAAAAGGGACATGACTTTTCTCTCCATCTCATCTTTCTGCTTCTGGGTTTTGCTTCTGGATTCATGAAAATGCTGCTTTTGACCAAGCATTGTTTTGTGCAGGGCCCAGCACACACTGTTTATACCAGGGATCCCCAAACTTGGCAACTTAAAAAACTTGTGGACTTCAACTTCCAGAAATTTTGAAAGTTGAAGCCCACAAGTCTTAAAATTGGCAAGTTTGGAGACCTCTGGTTTATACTAAAAAGCCTTTAGCAGCTGAGGGGGGGGATTTCCATTCAGTCCCAGTCTGGCTGCAGACAATACTTCACATGAGGATCAACAACTTGGGGCCTTGCAGATGTTGCTGAACCACAATTGCTGGGTTCCCTCCTCATTGGTCCAGCTGGTCTGGCTCCTGTGTCTCTGACTCAACACCCTTTGGGTGGCCATCCCACCCACCATCTCCTCTCCTGCACAATCCAAAGGCTTTGGGACTGGTGGAACCTGGCGGCTGAAAAATTATAAAGGAAGATCTCACTGATTAACTTTTGCTGGCCCATTCTTGAACAGAATAACAAGGTGGGAAGGGACCTTGGCGGTCTTCTAGTCCAGTCCCCTGCTCAAGCAGGAGACCTGGTAGTAGCTACCCAGTCTCTTTTTAAAAGCTTCCAGTTATGGAGCCACCCACAACCTCTGGAGGCAAGTTATTCCATGGGTTAATTGTTCTCACTGTCGGGAAATTTCTCCTCCGTTCTTGATTGCTTCTTGCCTTGATCATTTTCCATCTGTTACTTCTGCTTTGAATAGGTTGAGCCCCCTCTTTTTGGTGGGAGCCCCTCAAATATTGGAAGGCAACTATCATTGTCACCCATAATCCTTGTTTTTGTTAGATTAGATCAACCCAGTTCCTGCAACCGGTCTTCTCATGTTTTATACTCCAGTCACCATGTCCCTTGCAGTGTCCATGCATTATTAAATGAACATTGAGCCCTTTGAACAATTCACTGAAATAAAAAGTATGATTTATGCAAAAATCTAAAAGCCTGAGCAAGGCTTGTGTTTGTTTGCATTTTACTTGAAAGGATGGTCCTCTGTCTGACAGTCTCTCCCTCCCTGGAAATCTTTTTCCAAATTCCCGAGAAGGAAAAGAATCCGAAACCTGCAGCTCCGGCTGGATTCCAGCCAGCAAAGAGTTAAACTTTTCTATCAGGGACTGGTATTAAAAAGAAGAAAGCAAAAAAGAAAAAGAAAAACGATTTCCCTGAGAAAGAGGGTGAGGGGAAACTTTTGTGGGAATGGGATCTGTTAGATTCCAGGCTGGCTGGGCAAGAGGAGACCCATAATAAAGGCCCGGAAGCCAGGAGGATCACAGCTCCTACTTATGTGCAATTAGATTCTTTTCTTGGGGCTGAACTAAAAAGAAAAAAGAAATCTTGTTTTGCCTGCTTAGTTGAAAGTTTCTGCAGAAGGGGAAAGTAAAACAAGGGAAGGGAAAGCAGAATGCACCTTTTGCAAAAGGTGCTTTCCCCTTTTCCTGCTTGGGGTCGTCCTGGGAACAGCCTTGGCCCCCCTTCCACAGCAGGCAAACCAGCATCCCCTGCACAGGCGGCTGGAGCAAAATAGCTGCTGTTCACTGGAGCAGGGCTAAATCCAAGGGAGGGAAGGGGAGGCAGGCCGACCAACGACCAGTGCTTGCCGAAGTTCTTCCCTTGCTTTTTGGCAGCAAGGAGCTCTTAATTTGGATGGGGGGTGGTATTTCTAAAAGGTGGCATCGGAGAGAGAATCAATAAATCAGAATAGAGCTGGAAGGGACCCAGAGGTCTTCTAGTCCAACCCTCTGCTCAAGCAGGAGAACCTGTATCATTTCAGACAGTCTCAAGTGCCCAGTCTCTTCTTAAAAGCCCCCAGTGATGGAGTAGCCACAATTTACGGAGGCAATCTTTTCCACTGGTTAAATTGTCCTCACTGTTAGGAAGTTTATCCTTAATTCCAGGTTGCTTGTCTCTTTGATTAGTTTCCAGCCATTGTTTCTTGTCCTGCCCTGTGGGGCTTTGGAAAATAAGTGGACCCCCCTCCTCTTTGGGGCAACTCCTCAAATACTGGAGTACTGCTATTATGTCTTTCTTTTCTCTCGGGGAGACATACCCAGCTCCTGCAGTTGTTCTGCATATGTTTTTGTCTCCAGGCCTTGAATCGTCTTAGTTGCTTTTCTCTGCACTTTTTCCAAAGTCTCAACATCTTTTTTTTTTCTTTTTTGTAATGTGGTGACCAAAACTGTTCCGGGGTGGCCTAACTAAGGATTCATAAAGTGGTACTGATACTTCATGTGATTTTGATTCTGTGCCTCTGTTTATATAACCCAGGATTGCGCTCGCTATTTTGGCTGTTGAAAACCCCTGATGAGAGCTTGAGTTTGGAAGGCCGAGCCCCCCTGGCTTTTTCCTCAACCTTTTCAAACTTTCTAAAACTTTGGAGAATCGACTCCCATCATCCTCCACCTTGTAAAATTGTAGCTTTTCCTTCCTTCCTTCTTTCCCTCTTTACTTCTTTCCTTCTTCTTTCCTTCCTTCCTTCCCCTGTTTATTTCTTTCCTTTTCATCTTTCTTTCCATCTTCCTTCCTTCCTTCCTTCTATAATCTTTCCTTCTTCCTTCCTTCCCCTTTTTATTTCTTTTCTTCTTTCCTTCCCCTTTTTATTTCTTTTCTTCTTTCCTTTCCATCTTTCTTTCCATCTTTCTTTCCATCTTTCTTTCCATCTTTCTTTCCATCTTTCTTTCCATCTTTCTTTCTTTCTTTCCTGTGGCAATTGCGTCCCGAAAATTACAGGTAGTCCCGAACTTGCAATAGTTGGCGTAGTGACTGTTCAAAGTTACAGTGGAGCTGAAAAGAAAAGCGGCTTATGACCATTTTTCCCCACTTAGTGACTGTTACAGCATCCCTATGGTCACATGACCAGAATTCACCTGGCAACGGATTCATATTTATAATGGTTGCTGTGACCCAGGCGTCAGCTGATGATCCCCTTTTTGGGGGACCTTCTGTCAGGCAAAGTCAGTGGGGAAGCCAGATTCACTTAACAGCCTGCATTCACTTAATCACTGCAGTGATTCACTTAATAACGGTGGCAGGAAAAGGACGTGAAACGGGGTAAAACTCACTTGACAACTATCTCACTTAGCAACAGAGATTTTGGGCTCCATTGTAGTCGTAGGTAGGCAGAGGACTACCTGTGCTGTTTTTTTCATTACAACAAAAAGACTCCAATCTTGGCCACCTTCCAAGACCTCTATGGTCTTCAACTCCCAGAATTCCCCTGGCTGAGGAATTCTGGGAGTTGAAGTCCACGGGTCTTAAAGTTGCCAGGGTTGGAAATCCCTGGATTATAGCCAAAAGAGAGGAAAGGTGGTGGTGGGGGCTTGGGGGGGGGGGGGGGGGGGGACAAAAAAAAAAACACTGGTTTCTTCAGGGGAAAACAGATGGGAAGTGGGAGAGAAGCCCTCCCCAGGCAGAAAATCCCTCTCCCTCCCCCCCTCTCTCTTTTGGCCAGGCGTTTATTCTCCCCCTTTCAACTGAGATCATTTTCAAGTTGTGCTTAGGAGGGAAGCTTCCCCCTTTCTCTCTGAAGGAGTTTCTCCTCCACCCCCCCCCCCAAACCCACTATTTAGGTGAAGAAGTGGTGATAATATGCAGTTTGCATTTGGCTGGCGCCAGTTTGACTGGCCCTTCTATCTGACGGCCTGTCTTAAAGCAACAGCGCCTCTTATTTTTAAAAGCGAATCTTTATGGCAAGCCAGGGTTTGTGTGTGTGTGTGTGTTTGTTTGTGTGCGTGTGTGTTTTAAACCTCTCCTTTTGCAAACGTGTTTTTCAAACTTGCCAAACCTGTACAGGAGAAGAAGAACCAGCTTACCTGAGCCCGAATGTCTTGGTTTTTATGATTTTTTCTCTTGCTCCAGTAATATAATAATGCAATTAGAGGAGGAACGGAGGAAGAATCCAGGAAAATGTTTCTTGGATGCAATTTGTGATAGCCTCCATCTCATAAGCATGCTTGTGAAAGGCTGTTTTCTGTCTCTATTTTTTTTTTTTAATGTCATTTAAAATAGGGAACCCAGAGATCCTAACATTGCTGTTAGCAATTTTCCTTTTTCTCAGCGCTGCAAGTTGATTAGGAAATGAGCTTTCCTTCATTTTTTTTGTTTGTTTTGAGGTACCAATGTTGTCCCCCCCCCCCCCTTATGCTCTGAATTCAGTCTTTTGTATCTTTCCTATCTGGAGTGATGGAATTCTTTCCCCTGACTATTCCTGGGACACCAAATACCGTGTTCCTTGTAATAGAGGCAACAGAAACTTAAAGAGGAAAGTTTTGGCTGTCTTGAGCCTGGCTGGACATATCCGGAGGAAATGTTGCTCCTGCCAAAAAAGTGACAGTGTTGTTAGGAATGTTTTCTGCTTCAGAGTTAAACCAGTTTTGTTTGGTAGCCAGTTTTGACTATTTTAGTTCCCTGCTGAGCTCTGGGGCTGTGTTTACCCAATGCAAAATAATACGTGGTTTTGCTGAATGAGCTCAGTTGCACATATTCTTAAAACACCTGAACAATCCATCAAAACCTTCTTGGTTGGATTTGCACGACATGGTGATCCTTTCACCCAGTGCATTTTAGGCTGTGTGTTGTGCAAAAGCCAACTCTTTTGTAAACCACAATTAAAAGACCCTTTGAGTCTCTTGAAAGGAGGGGAAATATGGCACTTACTGGATTCACACATTGTCCTAAACCAGGGCTCCCCAAATTTGGCAACTTTTAGACAGGTGGACTTCAACTCCCAGAATTCTCCAGCCAGCATAGTTGGAAGTTGAGGTCCACAAGTCTTAAAGTGCCAAGTTTGGGGGGACCTCTGTCCTAAACCATGATTCCGTTTGTTTGGTCTGGCTTTGGTGCATTGTGCAAATGAAGACTCTGTCTCTAATGAACCCTGTCTTAGTATATCATGTGAACATGCCATTATTGGCTGAAAACCGTGTTAAGAGGCTCTGCATTCTTGTATTGCTGGAACTGTGAGATCTTTTGACTTCAGCAAAAGATGGTAGTTTTCCAGGCACACAGGGAATAAATTCTAAATTTGGGGGCTACTTCTTCAGCTGACATGGAGAAAAGTAACTACAGGTAGTCCTTGACTTCCAACAGCTCATTTAGTAACCATTCAAAGTTTACAACAGCACTGACAAATGTGACTTATGACCATTTTTCACAGTTGCAAGCTTTTGCACTACCCCCATAATCCTGTAATCAAAATTAAAATGCTTGGCAACTGGTTAATCTTTATGACAGTCATGTAAATCACCTTTTACGACTTTCTGACAAGCAAAGTCAATGGGGAAGCCAGACTCACTTAACAACCAGGTTGCTAACTTAACAACTGCAGTGGTTCACTTAACAATGGTGGCGGGAAATGTCATAAAACAGCAATAAAATATCACAAAACTCTCTTTACAAATGTCTCGCTTAACAGCAGAAATTTTAGGTTTTAGGTCTACCTATTACAAGGTGGATCATATTCCTTGTGAGGATCCAGCCAACTTAAAACTATGTTTCATTTGGTGGGATTGTTGTAGAGTAAATGAACTTGAAAATTGCAAGCTGTAGTTTCTCTTTAAGGCATATTTGGTGATATGAACACTATGCTAAATCCATGTAACTGATGTCTTGTACGTATTGCACAAAAGACAAAGCACCTATGCCATCTTATGATTGAACATTATGATTTGCTTGATACAACATGCTAAGACAGTATTTCTCCACCTTGGCCGTTTGAAGATAGGTGGACTTCAACTTCTTGGAGTTGAAGTCCACACGTATCTTCAAACAACCCAGGTTGAGAAATGCCATGCTAAGACAATCTTAGGGTTCTTAGGAAAGGCTGACTCATAGTCTACCCTATCCCAATTTAGTCAAGTGTTGGGTCAACCAAGCAAGGGAACTTTGGATGGAGGGTTATTTGTGGACCATGGAAGTCTTCTACTCATAAGAATTGCATGCATCTAAACTAGGGGTCCCCAAACTTGGCAACTTTAAGACTTGTGGACTTCAATTCCCAGAATTCTGGGAGTTGAAGTCTGCAAGTCTGAAAGTGGCCAAGGTTGGAGAGCTTTGATCTCAACCCTGCAGCTTGGCAAGGGGTTATTCTGCTTTCTGTCAACGGAAGTATATTTTAATATATGTGAGCTTCTGATCAATATCCCAGACTTTGTTCAATTAGAAGTGACTTCATTGAGATAGAAACTACCTTTCTGGAAACTTTATTTGTCTCCTTTTTCTTTTTCAGAGTCACCTCCCCCTCCTTATTCCCGGCTGTCTCCAAAGGATGAGCAAAAGCCATTGAGTAAGTATGTTCTTCACCCTGACTTCCCTCTTCCAGTTTTCTAAGCGTTAGTAAGAGTGTTCCACTTGTGGTGTCCACAACTGGAGACCTGTATTTTGTGGGCAACTTTTGGACTCTTTTTCCAAAAGGAAGATGGCCACCTTTGGTTTTTCCCTCTGTGTGTAATGCAAAACATAGACATAAAACAAAGAATAACCAGGGTTGGAAGGAACCTTGGAGGTCTTGACCCTATACCATTTCAGACAAATGGCTGTCCAATCTCTTTTGGAAAACCTCCAGTGATGGAGCACCCACAACGTCTGGAGGCAAGTTGTTCCACTGGTTAATTGTCCTCACTGTCAGGAAATTTCTCCTTAATTCCAGGTTGCTTCTCTCCTTGGTTAGTTTTTCATCCATTGTTTCTTTTCCTGCCCTCTGGTGCTTTGGAAAATAGTTTGATCCTCCCATTTTCAAAGGCTTGTACAGTGAAGTACATGGAAGGCTTGTAACCAAGGGTGGGCTTCAAAAATTTTAGTGACGGGTTCTTTGCCGGGTTGCTGGGTGGGCATGGCCATGGTGGGCGTGGCCTAGTTGGCCTCATGCACCACGGTGGGGAGGTATTTTTGCCCTCCCCGGACTCCAGTGGCTTTCCTCGAGCCTCTGGGAGGGCAAAAACAGCCTCCCCAGGCTCCGGAAGCCCTCCGGAGGCCGGAAACAGGCCCAGTTCCGGCCTTCTTGAACTCCTGAGAGGCCTGTTTTTTGTCCTCCCCTGGGAGGGGAGGGGTGGGGTGGGTGGGGCCAGCTGGGGTAAGATTTGGGGATTCTCCAAACTGCACAGAATCTTGACTAGGGGGTCTCCTGAACCCCTGCAAACCCCCACCTGCCCACCCCTGCTAGCACAGCATTGTGGATTATGCAAAGGATAGAGAATTATCAATCATGAATTATCATGATTGCAAAGTCAGTAAGAAAACTCTGGTCAAGGTCTGGTCCTGCAGACACAGATTGAACAATCCAAACCAACATAGCAAAGGTGAGTTAAAGAATCAAGGAGGCCTCCTCCTCAGTTAGTTGGAAGTTTTGTTTTCAGCATTAGAATAGGCAGCCCTTGCCACACAGCCATTCATTTAGTGACAATTCAAAACTACAGCAGCATTGAAAAAAAGTGGCTGACAACCATTTCTTTTCACACTGGGATGGTTGCAACCTTCCTGTGATCAGAATTCGGATGATTGGCAACTGATGTTGTATTTATGACAGTCGCAGTGTCTCCTCGGGTCATGTGATCCCCTTTTGTGACCTTCTGACAAGCAAAGTCAATGGGAAAACCCGATTCACTTAACAACCAGGTTACTAACTTAACAACTGAAGTGATTCATTTAACAGCTCTGTGGCATGAAAGGTTGGGGCAACACTCAATTAACAACTTTCTTTGTTTAGTGTTGGAAATTTTGGGCTTGATTGCGGTCGTACGTCAAGGACTACCTGTGTACCTTTTACCCGGAAGCTCAAGACCAAGCTGGAGTTGCTTAGACAATTGAGGAGGGTTATGTCATGTCCCTGTCGGAGTCTGAATCCAAGGAGGAAGACGAACAGCTGACAAGAAGTGGGGGTGTGGCTCCGTTGGCTGTAGAGGAAACTGGGGAAGGGCACAGTTCAGCTGGGCAGAACAGGGGACAGATAGAACAAAGGAGAGGAAATTCAGAGGAAGACCCAGGCCCACCCCCTCTTCATCCTAGGGCATGCAGGGAGGAACGGAGAAGAGAGCAGGAGAAGAGAGCAACGTGGGTTGTGTGGCTTACGGGAAAGGAAAGGGCCCTGATTCCCTTCATTAGCCACAGCTGGGAATGAGAGTTTAAAAGAGATGCAAATTGAGTGCAGCATCTGCTGGGAACAAACATGATTTTATCTTGTGTTGACTTTGGTTATCAGTGTTTCTGGCATGCTCCCAACCTGGTTGAATTACTGCCATTCCTTCGTGTCTGGAATTCCTTCTCTTGCCCTGCCGGACCAATTACCTCATCTTGCCTTGATTGGACTTATAGTTACAGTTTTTGTTGACTACATTTTAGGCTTGATTCTCTGCAGCCCAAGGCTGTTCCTGGGAGAGTTTTTCTCCAACCTGAAGATAACCTGGACATTGGGGGCAAAGTTGGAGCTACGGGTTATCTGACTGTGTTGCCTTTGTGCCACATCCCGGGTCATCAAAGGTTAGCACACTTCTGAGTAAGCCATGATTCTAAGGTAGGGGACCCCAAACTTGGGCCCTTTAAGACCGGTGGACTTCAACTCCCCAAATACTGGGAGTTAAAGTCCACCAGTCATAATGGGCCCAAGTTTGGGGTTCCCCTGTTGTAAAGACTCTCCTCCCAAAAGTCTAGAATGATGAAGTTAAAACCTATGACACATGTGTCACAGGTGACATGCCAGGCCTCTGGACTCTCTGGAATTTGTGTTTGTCTTGGGGAACCCGTGAAAATCCCAGAAGTCCAGAGAGGACATTCTGGAGAGGCCTCCATGGTCTGTGTGTGCATGGGAGAGAAAGAGAGCAGCAGAACCAAGGAAGGCATTTTCCGAATTTTTGACTAACTGAGCCCGAAAGGTTCATGGCCATCACTGGTCCAGGACTTCTCTCTCTCCTGCTGATAGATTAGACATCTGTTGCTCTTATTTTGGGCCAAGTGCCAAGATTTCAGTTGTGATTCTGACCTTGGTTCCTCACAATGGCTCTCACCAGATTCTTCTCCTGCTGCTTCTCAGAGAAGGACTTCTTGAGGGCACTGTCATGGGATTCAGAATTTTATACTACTGGTTCTGTGGGCGTGGTAAAATCTCCATTCCCACCCCACTCCAGGGGAAGGATACTGTAAAACAGGGGTCTTCAAACTTGACAGCTTTAAGACTTGTGGACTTCAACTCCCAGAATTTATCTTCCAATCATATTAGCTCAGGAATTCTGGGAGCTGAAGTCCACAAGTCTTAAACCTGCCAAATTTGCAAAATCCCCCTTCCCTCCCCACCCCACTAACCTGCTTCCCAGCTCTCTTCTCCTGTGCAGGGCAACCAAAGGAGATCCAGCCGATCAGCTGGGACTCAATGGGAGGCAGAGAAGAGATGGGGTTGGCAGGGCCAGTCAGAGGGGGGATTGGCCGGTTCTCCGAACTATTCAGAATTTCCTCTACCGGTTCTCCAGAACCAGCCAGAACCAGTTGAATACCATCTCTAGCACTATTCTATCTCCTTGCCACGCCAGTGGCGGTCTTGCACTAGTGACCATAGGGGTATCATAGTAGGCATTTAAGTGCCGCCCAAATTTCTCACCTACTTTTGAAAACAATTGCTAGCAAAGACTTTCAAGGCAGGCTTAGAAGGGTGTGAGTCATCCTGCTCCAAATTTCCACAAAAACTAGAGAGGGCAAGTTGGCTTACTGTCCCAGGCACAATTTGCTAAACCTTGGTTTGGCCCAAGTGGTTTACCAAACAAACTGCAATTGGCTGAATTCACACAGCACACAAAATCAGGTGTGGGTGGGTCTTTTTCTGAAGCAAGGGCCTTTAAATCGTGTGTCCAAAAATTAATGGCTGGGACCAGAAGAGTGAGTTTTATGGTAAACTACAACAACATGAGTTACGATGGACACTTAGTGTCTGGAGAAAGGATATAAATGGTAGAATATTGATATTGTCATGTACATTTCATTATTTCTCATCGTGGCAATTGTTATGGTGCAATTAAACTTCATCCGGTTTTTATGTGCATCACAGGAGATTTGTCCATAGAAGCCAGACAAAATTTCAGTTACCCTCTTATGACTGCTACCTTGATTTTTTTTTTATTGTCCCAGGGGACATTTCTATACTTTTGTGGTTCTACTTTTCCCCCTTAGACTTTATGAAGCAGGAAGGGAGAAAATACAAATCCCACCTCTTGGTGATGGTGTATCAGGTGGTTAAAAATGCAGAAAGTGCCTTGGAGAAAACTAAGACAATTAAAAGGCCTGGAGGCTAAAACATATGAAGAAGGGTTGCAGGAATTGGGTTTGGCTAGTCTAGAGAAAAGAAGAATTAGAGGTGACATCATAGCAGTATTCCAGTATTTGAGGGGCTGCCAAAAAAAAAAGGAGGATCAACCTATTCTCCAGAACATCATAAGGCAAGAAAAGAAACAATGGATGGAAACTAATCAAAGAGAGAAGCAACCTGGAATTAAGCAGACACTTCCTAACAGAGAGGACAGTCAACCAGCTTATCTTCAGAAGTTGTGGGTGCCCCATCGCTGGAGGCTTCTAAGAAGAGACTGGACAGCCACTTGTCTGGAATGGTATAGGAGTTCCTGCTTGGGCAGGGGGCGAGACTAGAAGACCTCCAAGGTCCCTTCCAGCTCTATTCTGATTCTGAAATGGTGGCAATCTTGTTTTAAATGCTGTCCTGTGAGAGGAGTTCCATTTCTTCCCTGATGACGCTTCATTTTTGTTTTCTTAAGCATCAAAGAAAAAAGGGATAAAAATGTGACCGACTTAAAAACTGGCATGCGCCAAAGACATGAGCCTTCCACAGTATATATCAAAAAGAAGGACTAGGGGTGAAATCATGGCAGTGTGCCAATATTTGAGGGGCTGCCACAAGGAAGGGGGTTGGTGTCAACCTATCCTCCAAAGCACCAGAAGGCAGGACAAGAAATAATTAGAAATGCACCAAGAAGAAAGGCAGCCTGGAATTGAGGAGATACTTCCTAACAGTGAGGACAATTAACCATTGGAACAGAAGTTGCCTCCAGACATTGTGGATGCTCCATCACTGGAGGCTTTGAAGAAGAGACTGGGCAGTCATTAAAAGGACTCGGGATGGCATGATAGCAGTGTTCCAATACTCGAAGGGTTACCATAAAAAAGAGGGGGCCAACCTGTTTTGCAAAACAACTGAAGTCAAGAAAATAGTTGGAAACTAACCAAGGAGAGAAACAACCTAGAAGTATGGAGATGGTGAGAACAATCAACCAGTAGAAAGGCTTGCCTTCAGCACTTGTGGATCTCCATCACTGGAGGCTTTTAAGAAGAGACTGGACAGCCACTTGTCTGGAATGGACAGTGGTGGCTAACCTTTTTGGGCTCCTGTGCCCAAAACTGTGGGCACGCTGGCGTTCGCGTGGTCTCATACCAGCAACCAGAAGGCAATGTGCACCCCCCATGTCCCCTGCACATGCGCAGGCAATCCCACCGCCCCGCCCCTTTACCTGCACTACGCCTCACAGCTGATTTTTGGCTGGTTTGAGGCCTTTTTTGCCCTCCCAGAAGCTTGAAAAAAGCCTCTGCAGGCCAAATAGGCCCGTTTGGTCATTTCTAGTATTACAGGAAGTGATGAATTGGGCCTATTCGGCCTGCAGAGGCTTTTCTCAAGCCTCTGGGAGGCCAAAAAAGGCCTCATACCAACCGAAAATCAGCTGTGAGGTGCATGCATGCGCAGTGAGGTAAGTTTGCCTGTGGCACAAATGGTTCCACATGCCACAGGTTTGCCATCATGGGTATAGGATCTCCTGGTTGAGTGGGGGATTGGACGAGAAGACCTCCAAGGTCCCTTCCAGCTCTGATGATGTTCTATGTTTTATTTAAGCATTTAAACCTTGGCATCATCAATTGAAAACCTGCCAGCCTCTGCCATCGGCCCTTTGCATTGAAGACTCTGCAGGTGGGTGGAATTTAGTTGGACTTGAGCAAAACGATGACCAAGGAGACAGAACCTGAGTGCTTTGAAGTTTTTTTTGTCCTTCCCTAGGAAGGAAGAGTTGACACACCATGAGTAGTAGGACAACACTCCTGGGTTGCGCTGATTCTCTGGCTGGATTGGCCAAAGGGTTCTGGTGCCCAAAGTTTCTGAAGGAATTTAAGATGTGAAAGTTGCATTAGGACTCCCAGTTCCCATCTGCCAGCTAGAGATGCCTGGTCAGTGTGAAATAGAAGGGTGGCTTACAGGTAGTCCTTGACTTACCATCACAATTGAGTCCAAAATTTCTGTGGCTAAGCAAGGCAATTGTCATGTCCCTGTGGGAATCCGAGGGGGAGGCTGAGCAGCTGACAGGGAATGGGAGTCCATTGGCTGTGGAAAAAATGGGAAGGGCAAGATCTGGCTGGGCACAGCAGGGGAGAGGGAGAGCAAGGGAGAGAGAATTCAGAGGAAGATCCAGGCCCACCCCCTCTTCATCCTAGGGCATGCAGGGAGGAACTGAGAAGGGAGCAACATGAGTTGCATGGCTTGGGGGGGGGGAGAGGGAAGGGCCCTGATTCCCTTCATTAGCTGTAGCTGGGAACACAGTGTTTAAAAAGGGAAGTTGTGCATAGTAAGTTGTTGAGAGCAAATTGTGAGTTATCTGTTATTGTTGAGGCTTATCTGTGCTCTTGGCATCTTTCCAACTATGTGTGTTTTGTTGGCCATTGAAGTCTGCAATTCCTCTCCTGCCCTATCCAGTTAATTGCTGCAGCACAATTTTTCTGGATTTTTAGTTGCAGTTTGTATGTACTTTGTTTTTGGACTGAATTTCCTCTGCTTAAAGACTATTCTTGGGAGATTTTTTTTTCTCCAGTCGAAGGTAAGTGGACATTGGGGGCAAAGTTGGAGGTATTAAAGGGACTGTTCTTACTTCTGTGACTGTGTTGCCTTTGTGCCAAGTCCCGGGTCATCACAGCAATTGTTAAGTGGGTCACTCCTATTTTGCCACAATTGTTAAGCCAAATTGTAGCAGTTAAGTGAATTATGCAGTCGTTAAAGCAAATCTGACCCTCCTCCATAGTCTTTGTTGGCTGGGAAAGTTACAAATCTTGATCCAATGACCTCGGGACAGGACCACAGTTCTAAGTACACGCCAGTTGCGCAATGCCTGAATTTTGATCAATTTGTATTGTGTCCACTCTGGATAACAATGGTAGACAGGAAACTCTGAGTTCATGTATCGGAACTCTGCTTTTTGAACCAGCAGGATTGAAAAGAAAAAGGGAAAACCCACAAAATCATTAATTGATTTTGGACCTGGTTTTTACAGCATATTTTTAAAACAAGTGGCACCAAGTGCAGGAGAGAGAGAGAGGGAGAGACTTAACAAAAGACTTTTAACTTGTTAAAACAAAGTTTTCTTGGTCTTGGGGGAGGAAGGAAGGAAGGAAACAAGAATAAACAGCTTCAAGAATTTTAATAGTGATAATTAAGTTAGAGTAACAATGAGTTGTTTGGAGGCTTAGTGTAACCTTAGCCATGGCGCTCCAAGTTCCTACTTGTTCAATCCATTCAACCTTGGGTTATTTTGGAGGTCCAAATCCTGCCCATGTTTGTGCATTTGGAAAAGAGAACCCCTGCTCTTCCTTAGTATCCACCGTTGGCATCTCTGGTGAGGTTAGGAATAAAAACCTTGGCGAACTGCAATCCCACATCTCAGCAGACAAGACAGACTAAACTGTTTTGCCCTGAAAAAAACAACAACAGTTTTTCAGGGCAAAACAGCTGTAAATTGCTTTGTTACAGGTAATCCTTGACTTATAACAGTTCGTTTAGTGACTGCTCAAGGTTACAGCACTGAAAAAAAATGATTTACATCCAGTTTTCACACAACTGCAGCATCTCTGTGGTTACCTGATCAAAATTCGGACACTTGTAAATTGGTTCGTGTTTATGACAGTTGCAATGTCCCAGGATCATGTGATCCCTTTTTGGGATCTTCTGAGAAGCAAAGTCAACAGGGAAGCCAGATTTACTTAACCACGTCACGAACTTAACCACTGCTATGATTCACACTTAACAAGTGTGACAAGAAAGATCATAAAATGGAGCAAAACTCACTTAACAACTGTCTTGTTTTGCAATGGGAATTTTGGCCTCAATTATGGTCATAGGTGGAGGACTAACTGTACATTTTTTTCCATTTATTGATGTCTTAAGACAGGGGTTCTCAAACTTGACAACTTTAAGACTTGTGGACTTCAACTGCCAGCTATGCTGGCTGGAGAATTCTGGGAATTGAAGTCCACAAGTCTTAAAGTTGCCAAGTTTGAGGACCCCTGTCTTAAGAGCTAGCCAGAGTTACTGTTTTGTTCTTGCTAGGAAAAAAGTAATTCTTCCTTTGGGATGGGCTGGAAAAGGTTTTCTTAAAAAGCTTCTGCAAAGATAAGGATTGGTTGCTAGTGTCATGAGTTATTCCCCCCCCCCCCCCAAGCTTCCTTGCTTCTTCCTTTAAAACAAAACAGTAGTATTTTGTTGTTAGGATTAGGGCTTAATTTCCTATATTTTCATGAAGAGAGCTACTTAAAAGTCAGCCAGGCAAGAAAGCAGGAGCACAAAAAGCAGCAGTTGCCTCTAGGTTCACACGTTGCGTTAAACCACAGTTTGTTTTAACTATTGTTTGTTGAAAAAATAGGCACATCCTTTCACTTTCTCTCTTATAAACCATGATTTGAAATGATGCCTATGATTCAAGCTAAGACTTTTGCAGAATAAACCAGAGCTGTGCGGTGTTTTGGATTTGACTCCAAAAAGATGTTCGTGAGCTAAAGTATAGATCCTGTCTGAATCTTTTGAAAGCAGCCATGTCCTTTGTTCAATTCAGAGAAGAGCAACTGAGATGATCAAAGGTCTGGAGACCCAAACACATGAAGAACTGCTGGCCGGATTTGGGTTTGGCTAGTCTAAAGAAAAAAAGAATTAGGGGTGACATGATAACAGTGTTCCAGTATTTGAGAGGCTGCCACAAAGAAGAGGGGGCTCAACTTATTCTCCAAAGCACCTGAGGGCAGGACAAGAAACAATGGATGAAAAACTAACCAAGGAGAGAAGCAACCTGGAATTAAGAAGAAACTTCCCAACAGTGAGGACAATTAACCAGTGGAACAACTTCTCCCCATAAATTGTGGCTGCTCCATCACTGGAGGTTTCTAAGAAGAGACTGGACAGTCACTTGTCTGAGATGGTATAGGTTCTCCTGCTTGAGGAGGGGGCTGGACTAGAAGTCCTCCAAGGTCCCTTCCAGCTTATTCTACTTCTACCTTTACCTCTACTCTGTTCTCTGCTTCCATCTGTTTTCTGGGATCCCAGAAAACAATGTGGCTGCTTTATGGAGAAGTAGATAAGTCCCTTGCACAAGTGTGAAAGCACCTTTGAGGAATTGAATCAGAACCATTGCGCAGCCCTTGGGGGGAAATGCTTCTTGGGATGGTAAAATTATTGGCCATTTTGGAAATAACATGTGCCCTTTTTCCTCTGCTTCCTAGACCTTTCAAATTCCACATTGTCCTACACTGAAACGGAGGCTACAAATTCACCCAACATCATCGCTGGAGACTTTTCTGGTAGGCAGATCTTTTCATGTGTGGGATACTTTCCGAAGAAAAATACCTTGTGTCTGTGGAGATCCTCAATCATCCAGTTGTCCCAAAGGTAAAAGCACAAAAGGCAACTGGGCTGTCTTTGTTTTTGTTTGAAGACGTTTCACTTTCTTATCCAAGAAGCTTCTTCAGTTCTGGAGATCTGAAGAAGCTTCTTGGATCAGAAGTGAAACATCTCCAAGCCAAACCACAAGCAAAAACCGAGAAAGTCCAGTTGCCTTTAAAAAAAGAAACTTTGGGACTCTGTGTACTAAAATAGCAACAAAAGTGGTCACAGTGTTTAATAACAGGAATCAAAATACCTTCACAAGAAAAAGCTAGTTAATATACAGGTAAGTCCTCAATCTGCAGTGGTCCATTTAGCGACCATTCAGTGTTACAGCAGCACCGAAAATAGTGAGTTAGGACTGTTTGTCACAGTTTATGACCGTTGTAACATCCTCATGCCTAATAAACACAGATGGCTGAGGCTTCATTTAACGCCTTTATAAACACGTGAAATAAATTTTACAATGCCAGTTGTAGATTTCTCCAACATGGAGCAAACTCAAACAGAAACATGTTGCAAGCAACTTTCAGCAGCAGCTCAGAAACAGACCTCGGTTTCACTTTAGTTCAGCAGGCAAGCAGAGGAGAGAAGCTGTTTCATTTTCAGTAGACAGACTCAGAGCTCAACATAGCTTCAGAGCTGCAGAGCTTAATACAGAGCCACGCCTAGGCTACTTCTAGTTTCAGTTTCCAAACAGTCCTCATTGGCTGACTTAGTTGGTATGCCTATTCATTGGCTGACTTTATTACCAGCCTCTGTTCCAGTTCATGAATATACTCTGACATCATGATCACATGATCAAAATCCAGAAACTTAGCTGGTTTATACTTACCACAGTTGCAGTATTGTGGGATCAACGTGATCCCCTTTTGCAACCTTCTGACAAGCAAAGTCCATGGAGAAGCCAGATTTTATTTTTATTAATTTTTATTTGTCAATTGCTTACAAGATAATAGGTATAAGTAAAAACATAGTTATGAATACATGGATACATATAAGAAAAATTTAAAAAAAAATTCACTTAACCATGTTCCTTACAACTGCAATGATTCACTTAGCAACCGTGGCAAGGAAGATCGTAAAATGGGGCAAAATTCCCTTAACAACGGTCTCGGTTAGCAGCAGAAATTTTGGGCTCAACTGTCGGTAAGTCAAGGGCTGCCTGTGCTTCCTCTCTCGCAGGATCTCTTAACATGGACTTTGAACTGGGGAAATCACTTACTTGCTGATCCCAATAAAAGGCTCCCGTGTTTGTATAACTTTAGCCACTGGTATTGTTATAATGTGCCAAGCAATGCATTTTATCAGTACAGAGAAAGCATGAAATACATTGTAACAAACTCAGTTCCAGAAATCTGCAATTGTCAAACTCATTAAGAATTAACGAGGAAAGAAAAGAAAAACAGATTCAATGTATTTGATGGTGGTACTGAAAATCAGTAAGCTATCTTTATCTTTCATGGCCAATGTCTGTTCCTCAAATAGACTGCAAATGTGCTTTGTATAAATATTTCTATTTGTCTGAATAATCATTTCTCCAAAAATTGCTTAAATGCTCATATTTAAAAGTAAGCTTCACCTATTTCTATTTATATCCTGAACCTTGAGACTTGGGAAGTTTCTCTGAAATATTAATAATTTGTTTGCTTTTTGCTGGAAAAAAACAATTCCCCAAATCCTCTGTATATCACTTAAATTGCTAGTAGATTTTCCTACTGAATATAGGAGTTAATTAGTTTACTTTATTGATTTATAGACTATATCAAAGTGCAGAGTTCCAAACACAATTTATTACTAAAATCTGATAAAAATGCAATTGGAATAAAATACAGTACTCTAATATATAGATAAACTAGCTCGATACTCATGCTTCACTACGAAACTATGTGGTTGGGCTTAGATTTGGGGAGGAAAATAAGTGGTGGAGGAACTGTGCTTCTGCCCACCAGGATCCATCGGTATTCATCTGGCTAGCGTCCTGTCAGCGTGTGAGAGAGTTGAGGGCTATTTGGAAACTGAAACAGTATTTGCTGAGTGAGCAAGGAGACAGCAAGGAGCCTGGGTGTGGCTTAGCTCAACTGTTCTATACTAAAGCTGTTTGCTGCTCTGAAACTGAAACTCTTCTCCTCTGCCTATTTTGCATTTGGAGCAGATTTCTTTCCAGGTGGGGAGTGGGAGTAGACCTCCTTAGCATCAGAGCGTGTTAATAATAATAATAATAATAATAATAATAATAATAATAATAATAATAATAATAATAATAATAATAATAATA
>BLBF01000077.1:2101857-2126146 GCA_015471245.1 Laticauda colubrina | reverse complement strand
GAATAGAATAGAATAGAATAGAATAGAATAGAATAGAATAGAATAGACAGAGTGGAAGGGACCTTGTAGGTCATCTAGTCCAACCCCCCACCTAAGCAGGAAACCCTACACCATTTCTGACAAATGGCAGCCCAGTCTGTTCTTAAAAGCCTCCAATGATGAAGCTCCCACAACTTCTGAATTCGATTTCTGTTCCATCAGTTGATTGTTCTCACTGTCAGAAAGTTTCTCCTTATTTCTAGGTTGAATCTCTCCTTGTTCAGTTTCCATCCATTGTACCTTGTCTGCCTTCAGGAGCTTTGGAGAACAGCTTGACCCCCTTCCTCCTCTCTGTGGCTTGACCCTCAAGTATTTGGAAGGCTGCTGTCATGTCCCAGTGTGTGGAAACCTGTTTATTAATGCTTGAGGCCCACATCGGTAGAAAGCTGATTTTCACTAAGTTGATAGCGCTGGGGTGAGGAAGATGCTGGCTTGTTTCCTACTACACTGAGTGAAGAAAGCTATTTTCAGGGGATTCATTTTTTTTCATAGTGCATACAATAAATAATACAGCTGGAAGGGACCTTGGAGGTCTTCTAGTCCAACCCTCTGCTCAAGCAGGAGACCCTATACCATTTTAGACAAATGGCTGTCCAATCTCTTCTTCAAAACTTCCAGGGTTGGAGCCCCCACAACTTCTGAAAGCAAGTTGCTCCATTGATTGATTGATTGTTCCCACCGTTAGTAAATTTCTCCTTAGTTCTGGGTTAGTTGATTGGAGACGCTCAGGAAATACATGAAGTATAAAGACTGTTTTATGAATCCTTCAGGAAGGAAGGAGGGGATTCCAATAACTGGTCCCTTTTTAGTTAAAGAGGGCAGAAGAGAACTCTCTATTCCTCCCATTGCCAAATATTTATGGGACTGGCCTACTGCCGGCAGACTGACCAACCAACCCTGGCAGGCGGTATCCTTCCGTTTCTTCCTTTTGGAAGTAAATTACGTTTGCAAAATAATAAATAAAGTGAACCTTGTTTTACAGTTGGGAAATGCTGCTGGATGAAGCTTGCTTTTTTCCCCCCTTTTCCTATAAAAACAGTGTACACTTCCTTGTTGACTCTTTTGCTGTGCATGACAAGGAGTAATTGGAAGCAGACATTAAGACATTAGCATTTTCCTTAGATGAATCACGACAAGTGAAATCCTGGTGTGGGGGGGAAAGGTGCTAAACATGTAGGTGCTGGAAGTAGACACCGGTCTATCCTTATGTGCAAAGTGATATATAAGAAATTATTCTCAAGCTGGTCTTCTTTGCTGGAACTGGGATGGGCTACCCCTTGTGGTGGTAGGGCTTTAAATCTTTTAATCTGCAATCATACTTGGTACTTGATTGCTTTGAAACTCGTCGAATTTGGTACTCGACACATTTTGATGCGAAAATGTTGTCCTAGTATTTATTATTTGTTTGATGCTCGATGTGCAAGCGAGAACTTGTTGGTGTCAGTTGGCTTGTGACTCACTACCGAAAACAAAAGGTGGCACCTTAGTCACATGGTTTGTTTGGAACTCATCATTTTTAGTACTTGTCACGCCTCTCGGAACCAAGTAATGACAAGTACTGAGGTACCACTGTAATTATTCTGTTTTGGTCTCCAGAAGACAAGAGTTTTGTCCTCACTCTGGTGGGATGGGATAATGCTTTTTAACCTTTGGAAAGAACACTTTTTAGCTTAACTAGGAACGCTAAAAATGGGCTGCAAAGGTGGGTTCAGAGACTTATTTGCTTGCTTCTATTGGGTCTGTAGGTCAGAGGTCTCCAATCTTGGCAACTGTACACCTGTGGACTTCCAACTCCCAGAATTCCTCAGCCATCCAACCATGGCAACTTTACACCTGTGGGCTTCAATTCCCAGAATTCCTCAGCCCGCCAAGCTGGCTGAGGAATTCTGGGAGTTAAAGTCCACAAATTGTAAAGTTGCCAAATGGATTTGGGCAAAGTTATTTTGTCCAGAGTAAGAGTTGACCAACATCAACACTGACCAAGATAGCCGTAGAAAATGGGCTATCCTGTTTTTCCCAGTGAGCTGAGGTCACAACATATTTCAAGTGACAGTATACTCACTACAGTTGCCACAGTAGGGTGTGTCTTTGTCGTTTTTGCAGAGGGATGCAGCAAATGCCTTTTTAACGATTGCTTCCAGTCAAGCTGCTTTTTTGTCTGAGCTACCCACAATATTATTTTCCGCTCTAATCTTGACTGGGCACCAGTCTTTCCCACAACCCTCTGCTGGTTCCTGCTTTCCATCCCCTAGTACTTCTTTGGCATGCTGTGAAAAAGGCACAATTGAAACCAGCTGGTTGCGAAAATTAGGTTCTCCCCCTTGAAAGCTGCAGGAAAGTTGCTGATAGAAAGTTGCCTAGACTTCAGGGGATTCCAACCTCAGGATTTGCAAACTTTAACTCCCAGAATTCCATGCTAGCTGAGGAATTCTGGGAGTTGACGTGCACAAGTCTTAAAGCTGCCACGGTTGGAGATTCCTGGCCTAGAGAGTTGCCGATAGGGGATGGCATTACAGTTGTGTATGGCAGCTTCCATACCTTTATTACTGTAGCCTTTTGCTCCATGGTCTCTTGCCTGGATGTGGCTGATGGGAGTTTTAATCCTGCCTCATTGGGAAGATGGCTGAATGGCTTCTGAAAGGAACATTTTGGGCATCCGGCCTGTCTAGTAGAATAAACACAGACTTGAGCGGAGTGTTATGGGTGCGGGGATTTTTCGCAGATTGGGAGGCTCAATTTGCATACATTAAACAGGCTTTGCCCAGATTAGGGTACCAGATTAGGTACCAGTCCAGGGATGTTTCCAAGAACAAACAAAATGGACGTTAGTCATAAACCCACCGGTTCCAGCGACATTCAGTACTGAAAAGCAATTAGAATATAAATGCTAAAGATACCTGAAATCTACAGCTGAATTACTTCAGGCATTATCTGAATAGCTTGCCACACCAGTCTTCTCTTCTCTTCTCTTCTCTTCTCTTCTCTTCTCTTCTCTTCTCTTCTCTTCTCTTCTCTTCTCTTCTCTTCTCTTCTCTTCTCTTCTCTTCCCTTCCCTTCCCTTCCCTTCCCTTCCCTTCCCTTCCCTTCCCTTCCCTTCCCTCCTCCCCTTTCCCTTTTCTTTCCTTCTCCTAGTGACCCTTCCCTTCTTATCCCATCCCATCCTTTGCTATTTCTTAAAAAAAAACATTTGATACTCCTTTATTGCTGTGAAAACAAGAAATGAGTTAGTTGTGAATTATGTAGTGAGTATATGGAAGGCTGAATGTGTGCTCTAACAAGGCATCTCTGGCCAGGTGAGAGTATTGATGTCTCCATCAGTGGTCCCCAACTTCAGCAATTGAAGACACAGTATATGGACCTCAACTCCAAGAGGAATTCTGGGAGTTGAAGTCCATCCATCTCAGAGTTACGGATGTTCAGAAACCGTGGTTTAGATTCTCACCAGGGCAGCCATGTTGGTTGCAAGCAATTGTTGTGCTAATAGACTCCTCGCTTCCCATTAAAGATTGGGAGTAGAGATTGAGGAACTTCTGTTGGGTACATAGACCAGAATTCTGCTTTTTCTGTGGTTGACTTCTAAATATGGATGGTCCTTGGGCAGTACAAATCAGTCATACCTTCGTTTCACAGGTTGTGTGAAACCAAGCCATAACTAGTGAAATGAATGATCAAAAATGATCAGCTGAATAAATCATAGCAAACAGTGGAAGCAGAATTCCTTGGACTGAAGCTCTAGTTCTTAAATTAATCCCAAATGGGGCAATTTAAGAGAATATGACAAGCTGTAAGGGTTGTTGAACAAAAATGACACCCAATCTCAGCAAGATATATTTCCAAGTTAAGAAATTTTAGAAACAAACATTTAGTCATTTCTTTGCAAATCAAACTCCTTCAGCCAGCCTAGTCTTGTTTCTTCAATAAAGGGAAGCCCTGAAGCTTGGTGTACCAAACAGAATTGTAAAGCAAAATGGAGTAAATAAGAGCAGATGCCAAATATGGTATTAAAACCACCAGATTGTGACTTGGGAGAAGTATGTCCAAGCACATTCACAAATCTGGGTTGATCCAACCATAATATAATTAGATCTGAACATACGGAAGAGAACTCAGGAGTTGTGTTTGTGTCTGCCTTGCCAGGAGAGAGAGAGCGGGAGGATTAAGAGTTGTTTTATTTGCTGCCTAGATTGTAACGTACTGAGCCAAGATAAGAAAATTATTTAGCATTTCTTCTGTTATTTTTTGCACTGGTAAGAAAAATATTGGTGGGAAAAGACCCTGAAGTTAGCGTGGCTGAGCCCAGAACTATCAGCGGTTGTGTTTTAGAGACATAATAACATTTCCTTAAGTGTTTGTATAGTAAATATTTAAAGTACTTCTTAAAATACGTACTTAAGTAGACTTAAGTTTTCAAAGTTTTATCTGTCTCCTACCTAGAAAGGAGGAACAATTTTGAGAATAACCCGAACAGTTTTTCCCAAGTGTTAATTTTAGACTCCATTGACTGTATATTCTCTGTGCATCTTGTCTGTTTATTACCACAGCAGAACCCAACGTTTCCATTGCTAAACAAGGCAGCACAGCAGTTGTTTTTTTGAAGAGTACTTTGTTAAAGTTCAAGATATTGAAAAGTTCACAAAAAGCAAAATATTAAAAAGTTTTCCAAAAGTTTCTGTAATAGAAATTATATCGACATCTTTCAGTATCATTTTCTTGGCAGTACACAAAATATCATGTACATTTAGAATTTGACAGTTTTTGGGGCAGTTGTTAAGTGAGTTTCTCCTCATTTTACGACCTTTTTGCCAAAGTTGTTAAGAAAATCACTGCAGTTGTTGAAACATGGGGTTGTTAACTGGTTTCCCCCATTAACTTTCTCACAAAGGGTGATCACATGACCCCAGGACACTGCAACTGTCATAAGTACATGCCAGTTGCCAAGCACTCAAATTTTGATCCTTTGATCTTGGAGATGCTACAGCGGTCATTGAGAGTGAAAGGCGGTCATATGTCACTTTTTTCAGTTCTGCTGTAACTTCAAATGGTCACTAAGCAAACTGCTATACGTTAAGGACTACCATTCCTCTGTAGGCCATTTCCAGTAACCATCCATGATCATAAAGTTCTAAGTTAAGCTGAGTTATAAAGACAGCTCTTCTCTGGAAGAAATTGCAAAGACCAGACTCCTCTCTAGAGCACTAAAAATCTCCACAGACCGTTCTCATCCTGGACATTCATATTTCAATTCAGTTACCATTAGGGAGGCGTTGTAGATGTCTTAAAATGAGGACTAATAGATTGAGAAACAGTTTCTTTTCCAAGGCAGTAATTGTCTTGAATCAAACAGTGCATTTGTGATTTAGTCCTATTATAATAATTTAAATTTTAAATACTCTGTAGCGTGATGTGGAGTTTGGGGCACTGTGCTGGAGTAGCTTTCAAATTTCATTGTATTTGTGGAATGCAATGACAATAAAGGTATTCTATTCTATAGAGGAACACCTTAAAACCTCACTTTGTGTGTGAAAAGCCAACTGATCTGAAGTGGTCTCCAGATTGCTAAAGCTAACGTGATAATCATAAATACACTTTTATGCCTCAGAAGGTTAACCAACTTACCTGTGGCTTTGGAAAAGTAATCCCACCCCCCAAACCAAAAAGCAAGCAAAATTGTAAAAATGTTTTGTTTGGTCAACACCTTTGAAGAAATGAAGCACCCCTTATTCCAGCCGTAAAAATGTGAAGCAAGACAGGCTGGATATTTTATTTTTATTTTTTGTCTTTTAATGACCCTGCAATCCCTTGCATTTGGGTGGAGTTGGGGCACTTGAATGGAGCTGAGTGTTTACTGGGCAGATGCCCTTCCTTGTCACCAATGCAGAGTTCGCAGCTGATATTTACCGTTGTGCCCAGAGTGAGAAATATCTGCCACTACTCAGATTGAACTCGCAGCCTGTCAGGCTGGATATTTCCTCATTTCCTTCTGCTTTCATTTGGAGAAAAGCGAAAAGATGAAGCCAAGAAAGCCATGGAGATGTGGCAGTTCCATGCCTGGTCATCTCATTGCCACTGAACAACAGAATAACAGAGTTGGAAGGGACTTCCTTGAAGGTCTTCTAATCCAACCTCCTTCATAAGCAGAGGAGACCCTCTCCCATTCCAGACAAATGAAAAGGCCACCTGCTCTTGGCAGTGGCTTCTTGGTTGCAAGAGAGGAGCCAAGGGGGTAAAAGTCAAAAGAGAGGGAAGGAAGAAAAAAAGAAGAGCTGGCAGGTGGACAACCTTGGTCCTTGCCAGATGGTGAAGAGCAAGACAGGCTTGAGGAAAATCCTGTTCTTCTAACTTCTCCTGTTATGGTTTTTTTGGTCTCTTCTTCCATATACCTTGCAATATGCGGGGGGGAGTGTCTCTGCTACATTTACAGAAAGATTAGGGCCAAATTTTTGATGGTGGAAGAACCTTGGGGCCCAAATAATCTCCTTGCAAACATTTTTCCAACTGCTAGCAACCACATTGGTACTTTTGCTAATTAGACTTGCTAGAACTACTTAAGTCAGAGGTCTCCAAACTTGGCAACTTTCAGACCTGTAGACTTCAACTCCCAGAATTCAGCCAGCATGGGACCCCTGACTTAAGTTCTTAGTTGTAGCTCTGGCTTTATCTTGTTTTAATTTCTTACATCTAATTGTTTTCATGTTTCTGTTATTTCATTGTGTTTTGTGGCATATCCTATGCTATAATCTGTGGTTACAGTCATAAACTTGTTGGGGGGGGGGGAGGCTGCTGTTTCTATCCTGTGGTCAGGGGTGGGATTCTGCTGGTTTGGGTGAACCCCTTGCTCCAAAGATCAGCAGGGAGCGAACTGGTTCTCTCCGATGATCATGTGAGCCCACCGCCTGCCTGTGTGCAGTACTGACCTTTATTGTCCCAGTTGATCAGCGCAGAAGAGCGAAGTGCCGCTCCTCAGCTGTGTTACTCCCCCAAAGTAACCTAGCAGGTAAGGATTTTTGCATTGCTGTTCATGCGCACAAAGTGCGTGATCACTGAACTGGTGTCAGCTTTGAAATTCAGCTGCCACATTTAACGGAAGGGGGGGTGGAGGAGTTGAAAAGTTTAAGGTTATTCTGTATGTCGTACTAAGAAATTCCAGCTGCAGTTAATTGGTTCTTGTGATTTATGAAGTGTGGAAGTGGGAGGAGAGAAGGTGGATTCTGTGTAATGGGCAAAAATACTTTCACTTTGGGAAATTGCCTTAGACGTACCAGATCTGTTCCTAAATAAATCAATTAGAGAGAATATATCTCGGAGTGATTGATATCATAAATACTTTCTGGATGCCTTACAACTGGTTGTTATACCAGCAGCATCCCACCCCTGCCTGGGGTTCTTGTGGAAGGAAAATGACTTTTTTTTTTTTTAAAGTTTTCTATTTTTATAACAGACAAAACAACGAATAAAACCTTCTTTCAGTTGTACAATGTGTCAGTTTGGTACATATGTACACAATATCTACAATCCTTTCTATTACAACATACTTCGATTTCTTACTCTTCTATCTAGCCATTGATAAAATAAATCCCAAATATTGTAATACTCCTTTTCTTCTTGCTCTCTTATTCTAATGTTAGTCTACTCATTTTTGCACATTCCATTATTTTCTTAATCACCTCCTCCTCCTCCCTTGGAATTTTCTCATTTTTCAAGGAAAATGACTTCTCAGGGCAGTGGTATCTTTTGAGGGTGTGTCATGTCCTTGTTGGAATCTGATTCTGAGGGGGAGATTGAGCAGCTGACATGAAGTGGGAGTGTGGCTCCAGTGGCTGTGGAGGAAATGGGGGAAGGGCACAGTCCAGCTGGGCATTAGAGGAAGACACCCCCTCTTCATCCTAGGGCACACAGGGAGGAACAGAGAAGGGAGCAACGTGGCTTACGGGAGAGGAAAAGGCCCTGATCCCTTTCATTAATTGCAGCTAGGAGAACAGGATATAAGTGGGGCGTTTGCACACAGCTCCTTGCTGGAAGCAAAGCGTGCATTATCTTGATTGAGCCTTATCTGGGTTTTGGCATCCTCCCAACTGTGGGTGCTGGGTTATCCTTTGAAAGTCTGCAATTTATCATCCTGGCCTGCCGTGTTAATTACTTCAGTGTGGTTTGTGTTGGTTTTTTTAAATTTTTAATTATCTTTACTTTGGGTTCAGACTGCATTTCTGCCCTTGGTAGACTGTTTTTTGAAGAGTTTATTATCCAGCCAAGGATAATTGGACATTGGGGCCAATTTGGAAGCATTAAAGGGAATTCTACTTTTGTGACTTTGTTATTTGTGTGTCACACCCTGGGTCACAATAAGGGTGGATGCCACAGGTATAGAGGTATTACTTTTCTCAAATGGGCTCTAATAATTTCTAGCTCCCTTGGGATGGGTGCAAATTTTAGGGCCAGTTTTTCTGTCTTTACAAGAAACGCGCTTTGAGAAATCTTAAATGAGGGAGACCCGGATAAATTCCCTGGGCTCCATAGCTTTCACACACACACACACACACACACACACACACACACACACACACACGTTAGCAGTCCATTTTAAGCATCAGATAAACCAGTTCTTCTCAAACTTGGCAATTTGAAAATGTGTGGACTTCAACTCCCAGAATTTCCCAGCCACTTTGAAAGTCCGGTTTTCATGTTGCTGAGAGATCCTGCTTTACTACAGGGTGTAAATAGTGACATCTAGTGAGAGAACATAGTATTATCAGTGGCAATAAGGTTTTGTAAAAAAGAAAACCAGAATAATGTTTGTTCTGTGTGCTCCATGTTTTTTATCAGGTAATTTTCAAGCTGGTAAACTCTGAGAGTACTTAAGAAATTAATCAATAAAATGCTACGTTCAAATATTTATTCCACAAAGGGAATTATTTATTTAGCTTTCATTGCATTTTTCTCCTAGCTGGTACATTATCAGTAGAATAAGCAGAATATCTGAAAATTCACCCAAGCGACTTCGTGCTCTTTTCATGCACTGCATTTTTCATGCTCAGATTAGGAAGCAAAAAAAACCTGTTTCTCTTTATGGGGTGGGCTCACCCACCTGCCCCCTGTCAATGTCATCATGTCCTGGATTCATTTTACCAAACTCAGTTCCAACTTTCCTCCTGAACAATTCACAAGGCATGAGACACAATTCCAACCTATTTTGTAGGAGGTGATCAGAGTGGAGTCAAACACATTATCAATCTCGAGTTCCTATCATCCTCATCTTCTTTTAATGACCCCATAATCCCTTGCAGGGTGGAGTCTGGGCAACTGAATGGGGCTAGCACAGTGTTTACTGGCTGGATGCCCTTCTTGTCACCAGGGTGGAATTTTGTTCAATAGATATATTCTCATTGTACCCAGAGAAATGTCTGGCTTCTACCTAGGATCTTGAGTCCCTGTGACCCCCACCCCCAAAGAGGCCTAAGTCCAGCCCCCTTGAAGTCAGTTGATTCTTATCTGGCATCAACTTGCCTTGACCATGAGTAGATCACATTATTTGTATAGGTTGTGTGGAATAAACTTGTAGTGCTTTTGAACTCTATCCTGCCTCCTGGTTTTTTGCCCCTGACATACTTATAAATGCAGATAATCCTGGACTTAAAACCACAATTGAGCCCAAAATTTCAGTTGCTAAGTGAGACATTGATAAAGTGAACTTTGCCCCATTTTCCGAACTTTCTTGCCCCATTTGTTAGGTGAATCAATGCAGCTGTTAAGTTGTAGTAACATGGTTGTTAAGTGAATCCGGCTCCCCCATTGACTTTGCTTGTCAGAAGGTCACAAAAGGGGAATGCCATGACCCCAGGGACACTGCAACTGTCATAAATATGAGTCAGTTGGCAAGCATTTGAATTTTGATCACTTGATCTTGGGGAGGCTTCAATGGTTGTACATGTGAAAAATGGTCAAGTTTTGTTGTAACTATGAATGGTCATTAAATGAACTGTTGTAAGTCGAGGACTACCTGTAAAGCTAAGCAAATTATTAGGTCTTCATAGATTGGTCAAGATTCTGGAGACAGATTCTGGTTAGTTGCCTAGTAGGACAGAGCTGAAAGGGAAGGAACAAAGGGTTGAATTGAACCTTAAGTCTAGGTAGATTGAAAAAATTGTTAAGTATTGTCCGATATCTGAGGACTATCTGTGCATAGTTTCCCTCCATGCTTTCTTTTGTCCCCACCCCACCCCTTTTGGGTGAAATATATTAGTATTTTTTTCAGTGTTTGTGTGTATAGATTTTGTAAAACTTGTTAAGATCAATAGAATTTTATATATTAACAAACAGAAAAGCTCTCCCTGTAATGAATGGGCCTTTTCTGATGCTTGTGGTTTGGAAGAGGGCAGCAGTCAAGGCCCAAACCTCCATTCTCCTCTTCAGCCCCTTTTATGTGGGTCCTCTGAAGTCTTCTTCAACTCAGCTTGCTGGCACCAGGGACTCCACAGTTTTCACTCTCAAATGGTAAACATGTTAAAAATCATACTGCTAGTCCTGAGATCGGTGTAACCTACTTTGCTTTTTAAAGAAAGAAAACTGCCAAGAGATTGCTAGCGTCGCGTCCTTTCCTTCCCAAAAAAGCAAAAAAAAAAAAAAAAAGGGGGGGGGAGGGAATGCAAATAATCCTAGTTTTGAGGGCCACAACCCCCCCATCCCATCACCCCCTTATCTAGCATAGCCATTTTTCTTCCCCCAAAACTAGAAACCATCAAAAGGGTTGGCAGTCCTTGGCAGCTCAGCATGGTTACGAAACAGACCATTTGGCTTCTTGTGCAAACCGTGGTTAAAACAAACTGTCGGTTTGTATGATGTCTTCGGCCTTCTAACCTGGCATGGCCTAATCCAGTGTTTATCAACCTCAACAACTTTTGAGGTGTGGTGGACTTCAACTCCCAAGAATTCTCCTGTCAGAATTGCTGGCTGAGGAATTCTGGGAGTTGAAGTCCACCCCCATTTTCAAATTGCTACGGTTGAAGAACACTGATCTAATCTGAGTAGGTTTTACTCTTATAAAGCACCTGACAGAAGTCCTCCCCTTCCCCTGTTTTTAGGGGGGTCTTGAATACCTTGTCGTTCTGACTCGTCCACTTCTTCAGGGGCTGGTGGGATGTGGAGAGAAGAGTGAGAATCTCAGGCATTGTGAAAGGAGAAGCATGTCAGTATATGGTAGCCAAACGTAAGAGCGGGTTTGATAAGCCCCTTTTCCAATTGATTAGATTAGATGAGATTAGATTAACACAGTTGGAATGGACCTTGTGGGTCATCTAGTAGTCCAACCCCCCCTGCCCAAGCTGGAGACCCTACACCATCCCTGACAAATGGAAGTCCAATCTCCCCTTGAAAACTTCCAGTGATGAAGCTCCCACAATTTCTGAAGGAAACTTCTGTTCCATGGGTTGATTGCTGTCACTGACAGAAAATGTCTCCTTATTTCCGGGTTGAATCTATCCTGGATCAATGTCCATCCATTATTCCTTGTCTGGCCTTCAGGTGCTCTGGAAAATAGCTTGACCCCTCCCTCCTCTCTATGGCAGCCCCCCTCAAATATTGGAAGACTGGCTATCCTGTCTTCCCTGGTCCTTCTCTTCCCTAGATTAACCATGCCCAGTTCCTGCAACCGTTCTTCATATGCCTTGGTCTCCAGACCCCTAATCATCCTGGTTGCTCTGCACTCTTTCTCGAGTTTCAACATCTTTTTTATAGTGTGGTGACCAAAACTGGATGCAGTACTCTAGGTGTGGTCTTACTAAGCCTTTATAGAGTGGTATTAGTATTTCACTTGATCTTGATTGTATCCCTCTGTTAATGCAATTTAGGATTGTGTTGGCTTTTTTAATGCTGCCACACACTGCCTGCTCATATTTAACTGGTTGTCCACTAAGACTCCAAGATCCCTCTTGCAGTTGCTGCTATTAACTAATTTAATTGAAAGGAAGCATAACACTTTCCCAAGCTGCAAGCTCATGCTTTTTAATCAAATGCATCAGTTGGACAAGGGACTGCTAGCTGCTGAATAGGTGAATGAATTCCTTGACTGAGCATTAGAAAGGTTGTCGTTTTGTCTTTTCTCCCTCCTTTGTGGTGCCAGTTTGATCTGCACATGCAGAAGCACCTTGTGAGCTCTTGTGCCATTTCTTCAAAGTTGGAAGTCCACACATCTTAAAGTCCTTAAGGTTGAGAAACACTGCACTGGAAACTAAAGTGGCTGGGAAATTCCAGGAAGCAGGCCCCATATTGGCTGCTGCGTTTCCTTCCCTGCATTCAGAACCTTTTGCCTCCTGGGTGCAACCCAGTGGATGGAAAGCCTTATCCAACTGAACTCAAAGCTTGAAGCAAGTGGATTTTGTTTGACCTGGGATTGGAAGGAAATAATTGGAGCAGGAGTGGTGGGATTCAGGCAAACCGGTTGTTAAATTATATATATAGAGAGAGAGAGAATGAGAGAGAGAGCTATCAAAGTGGATTCTGGGCACTCCACTGCAATGGAGAAATGGCCAACGGAGCAGCTGGCGCAAGAGAAGGAGAAGTCCTCTTTCTCTCTTTCTTCTCCCTTCTCCTCCTCCTTTCCTTGTGCCAGCCGCTCTGTTTCCCATTTCTCCATTGCAGCACAGCACCCAGGATCCACTTTGATACTGGGGATGGGGTGGGGGGAACAGCCAATCTGGCCCCTAGGCAAACCAGTTGTTAAATTATTTGAATCCCACCACTCAGCAGGACTTAGGAGCTTCCCTGGCCAAGTGGACCGTACCTGCCTCGAGCTCCTGTTCTGGCAGTTCCTGCCATTCTTCTGCTTACATTGGCACTTCCAAGTCTGTCTCAGACCTGAAGAATTGGGACACTCATTAAGTTCTAGTGGGGCGGATTTATTTTTCAAGCCTACACAGAAAGAATCTAGTCAACTAAAGGTCGGCAAGAGGAACTAAGTAGGGGCTGGGCTTGGAGTGTTTGTGTTATGTAAGGATTCTAGGCTGAGTCCTCTCTTGACTCCACCTCCAGACTCTGCCTGCTCTTCTCCTACAACAGAGGTCCCCAAACTTGGCCACTTTAAAACTTGTGGACTTCAACTCCCAGAATTCTCCAGCTAGCAGAGCAGAGCAGAACAGAATTCTGGGAGTTGAAATCCACAAGTATTTTTGTGGAGTTATAAAGAGAACAATAAAAATATTTTTTATCGTTCTTTCATCTTTAACACACATTAATCTTGACTTTAACAATACTCTGTCATCATTATACAAATTATTCTACACATCAATCTCATATAAGTATCTACATTTATACATCTTTATATACATTCATTTACTTTTATCTGTAATTTTCTTACTTTATCTTTATTTCTATTATTCAACCAATTATACCAAATTTCATAATACTCCGACTCTTCTTTCTCTTTTAGTTTTAATGTCAATGTGTCCATTTCAGCACAGTCTAGAATTTTTTGAATTATTAATTCCTCAGTAGGCATGTTATTTTGTTTCCAACATTGTGCATATATTATTCTTGATGCTGTCATAATATGTAATAGGATATATTTAATCTTTTTTCTATAATTCCCCTTAATTATTCCCAATAGAAACAACTCCAGTTTAAATTCTATTCACTCTTCCACTATCTCTTCTAGCCAACTCCATATTTTAATCCAATATTTTTGGGCTTCTGGGCATGGCCACCACATATGGTAGAAAGTACCTTGATTTTGTCTGCATTTCCAGCATGTTGGATTCATATTAGCGTACATTTTAACCAGTCTCATTGGGGGCAAATGCCATCTATAGAAACATTGTACATGTATTTTCTTTATAGGCCGCTGATCTTGTTCATGTATAATTTTTATTTTTAAAGTTGCCAAGTTTGGGGACCCCTGTCCTACAACTGGGTTGATTTCCACATTGAATTACTGTGGAGGCTTCTGGGATTTTTTTCTTTCTCCCTCCTCCCTCTTTTTCTCCCATCTAGAAAACTCCCGAATATTGTAATCACCTGCAAACCTTGTGGTTCTCTGAATGGAGCAGCGGGAGCTAGGGCATGGATTTAAAAATAAAAATAAAAGTCATGGAATTGCAGTTTCGTTTGCATTCCGGCCGCTGCTCCTCAAACAAGGCTTAAATTACAGGCCTGGCTGCGGCTTCCCCTTTTCAAAATTTTTGCCAAGTTGCAATTGACTTAATGAAATCCTGCTATTTTGTTCAGTGGGGATATCTTTGGCAGATGTTGATTTAACCCGAGTTTGGATCTTATTTTTCTCCCTTTTTCTTTAAAAGTGAGTGCAGCCCGTGGGGAGGAGGAAAAAAAGTGGGGGGGGCTTTGTTCCTGTTTGTTGCACACAATCTTAGCAGCCAGTTACCTTCTTTGCCTTCTTCAGGGGGGCAGAGAGAAGAACCTTGGTGCTGCCTTCCCTTTTATTCCCTCCCCAAAACACAGTCAGAAACCTTACAAAAATAAACTGTAGTAAACAGAACTTCCAGCGTGTGCCTTTGCTGGGATCCTTCACAGGATTCCTACAACAAAACAGATCAGATGTCCTTGTCTTCCTTTGTTATTATCCTCTGACTCTGGTTTCAGTGCCCTGAGGCTTATTTTATTTGGAGCTGTTCCTTCCCTTTTTCTTCTAGTGTTCTCCTGGGATTACAGAGATCAAGCGTTTGGCTAGATCTTTATCGAACTGTCCAGTTATCACAGTTTTCAGATGGAAACATTGGAAATAAGTTCCAGTCAAGAATTTAGGCACTCGAGAGAGATGTTGTTTGGCCTTCTGTGTTGACTGGGATATTTGCTCTGCCATGTCTAGCCCATTTTGCTTCTTTCTGGCCTGGTGGCAGGCATCCATTCATGGTCGAGAACAGGGGTCTTCAATCTTGGCCACTTTAAGACTGGTAGATTTCAACTCCCAGAATTCCCTAGCCATCTTAAAGTGACCAAGATTGGAGACCTCCATTCTAGAACGGGTTTCCATGTTGTTTTGGACACATTCTAATCCTGCATGTTCTCTTGGTCAGTCTCCTTCAACCTGTTGCCATCTGGATGGTCATTAGCTGGGTTGGCTGGAGATTATGAAGATGTAGCCAGTCTCTTTTCAATGGTTCAGGCTGGGAAAGACAAGACTGATCTCTGAGGTATGGAGATATGCTAATATCTGGTTTCCAGTTACTTGAAATTCCAACTTTTATTCTAATAAGGAAGAATTTTAAAAAAAGATAGTTGTCCCATTTGTACATCTCAGTGAAGTTTATGAGAAGCTGCCATTATACATGCCAACCTTTCCCAATGTGGCAATTCTCAAACCACCTGACTGGAGAATAACCAAGTTGGGGAAGTCCAACTTGAGTCCTGAATGCTAGCCGTTGACATCTGGTTATCAATGGCTCCCAGAGCTGGGAAAGATTGATGGAGATGAAATATTGTCATATACATTCTATTATTCTCAATAATAATAAAAACAAAGATAGTACCAATAATAATAGATGCTCTGAGTGTAATCCAAAAACATCTGGAGCACCATTTGAACACTATCAGCAATGACAAAGGCCCCCAATTGCAAAAGGAACTTTATTTGGAACATCTGACATCCTGCATTGATACCTTTAACACCCTCAAACTTCCCCAGTCCTTGGGAAAGATTCGGTAGATTGATAAGAATGCCATATCCAGTCTAAACATCTGGCTGAATGCACCAGAAACCATAATAGTAAGTTCTGGACATAATTCCATCATTCTGGAAGACATTTTAGACCAGGGGTCGCCAACCTTTTGGACTTCAGGGACCACCAAACTCATCATTTTAAGTCCCACGGCCCAGAGACCCTGGAAAAATCCCCAAAAAAGTCTGCAGGAAAATTCCCCACTCTGTTTTCCTTCCAATCCATCGTTCTTTATTTGGGATCGCAGGATACCGTCTCCAGCTCCATTCTCAGGGGGAGAGAGAGAGACTTTTGGCTTCATGCAAGGAAAGCAGCAGAAGCAGCAAAAATCTTTCTTTCTCTCCCCAAACTCCACCAGAAATGAGTCTTTGTGAGACTTGTCGTGGTGCAGCCTCTTGAAGCGGGATGCCTTGCAGGGTCCCAAAGACTCATTTCTGGTGGAGTGTGGGGGAGAGAAAGAAAAACCTTTGGTGCTTTCCTTGCATGCAACCAAAAGCAGAAGAAGAAAGAAGCAGAAAGCAACAGCCCGGTGGCCAGGCCAGGCACATGGGGCGAGTGGGACAAGTCCCCCTCCATCCTTTCCTCCCTCCCCTCACTACCTTGTGTTGTTCGCAATGTAAGCAACTCAAGCCTTGTGTTCCCACGGGCCATGTGGGTGGCGCAGCCTTGTGTTCCCATGCAGCTGGATTAATTGCTTTGGGGGGGTGACATTTCTCTGCGGACCACCGCAATTTTCTCGTGGACCACCAGTGGTCCCCAGCTCACTGGTTGGTGACCATTGAGCTAGATGCGAACAGTATCCCCTCTGTACATTTCCATGCCTTTGTTCTGTGTGTTGACATTCTTTTCATCAACTTTTTCTCTCTTTAATTTTTTCCATCAATGCATTTTTAATAATTGGATGGTCCGGATGGCCTTTAAAGGGTGTACCTACCTAGGATTGTGTTTCCCCCTCTTTTGGGGGCCCATTGCATCATAACAAACAGAAGGGAGTTGGCAAGCATGTGCTGTATCCACTACTTCGGCCCTCAGTCTCTGAAGGAAGTGGTTAGCTAACTCAGGGGTCTCCAATCTTGGCAACTTTAAGCCTGGAGGACTTCAACTCCCAGAATTCCCCAGCCAGCTTGAATTTTGGGAGTTGAAGTCCTCCAGGTTTAAAAGTAGCCCTAAGCTAGATTAGAAATCTCCTTCCATCCACAGAACCAATTAATAACAGCAATAGCAACAGCTGCTGGCAGCTTGCCCCAAGTCTCTTAGGAGCAGAGAGATCAAAGTGGCCTGAGGGGCCAGGGAGGCTGTTTTGAAATGAGTTGATTTATTATGGTAAGCCTCTGGGGCCTTTATGAAAACCTTTGCTTGGTTGTGCTGAGTTAGCTGTTACAGAATCCGAAAGTGGTCTGTATTACACCAGCTAGACCAAAGATTTGAGGCTGTGATAGATAACGTGCTGCCATTAGTCATCCTGTTGGACCGCATGGAGCTTTGGAGAGGACCTTCCATAACACGGGTGCCCTCTAGATGTGTTAGAATTTCTCTTCCCAGAATTCCCCCTCCGCAGACCTGGGACATCCTGGGAACTGCAGAAGTCCTGTCCCGACATTTCTGGAAGACTTCTGAGTTGGGGGGGGGGGTGATTGCTCAGGAAGCCAACGGTGAAGGGAGGCCAAGATTGCACAGTGAAATGGTTTGATTCTCCTTAACTTGATGCTCGTCTTGGAGGCATTTAGAGCCAGCAGCCCTAATAACCACATCCGTAGCACCACATCCATCACCATCATATAGCTTGGAATGTGCTTGCTGCCCAAATAAATGCTCCCTGTGGCTTCTTGGAAACTAACTCCTTGGCTGTTTCTCCAAGAAAGGACCTTCTCAGGCTCCATTGACCCAGAAAGCCCTGATTTTGAGGTGCCCTCCTGCAAACCACAGGCACAGCTGGAGAACCCCATCTGCCACACGCCTGTGTTTTTCCCTCTCCCTTCCAGGCAACCTTTCAAAAAAAAATTTTTTTTGAGGAAGGGTCTTGAAAGAATGGGCGGGGAAGAAAACTGAGCTTATGGCTACCGCCCTGACTGACTTCACACTGAAGGTATGGGCCTGAGGAGCTGGCTTGTATAAACAAGCAGATTGGAGGCTGAGAAAACTCAACTCCAGCCTTGCCCTGGCTGGGGTGGCATGGCATGGATTGGCATGTCGTGGATCATTTTTCCCTGAGACGCGCCAGTCTCACCTCAGCTTGTAATCCTTAAAAACTTCATGAAAGCAATTCAGGGTGTTGCTGGTCCAGGATGCACTGGAGCTGCGGTGGCTGTTTCCCTCCCTTATGGGTACCAGTTTCTGCAAGGGAATTTTAACCTGCTCCTTATTTGGGCCGCTTGTTCCAAAAGTTGTGGATTGGAGACTATAGCTGCTGGATTCTGAAGCAGTGGATGAAGATAAAAGCATAAAACAATTTTAGCAAGCCTCTTTCATAAGATTGTGATGGGGTTTTTACTAAAGGAGAATATTTGTGACTCAGGGTTGACAGGAAGGGTCCTTGGTGCTCTCTGAGCTTGCAGATTTTTTGTGACTCAAACTAGGCAATATCAGTTGACTAGCACTGATGATGTTAGCTAGTTTGGGTGGTGAAACATCTGCAAGAAAACAATCAAGCTCAGAGAGCACCAAGGACCCTTGATTGGGGTTTTGGTCCTTCACTATGTTCTTAAGACCTGGCAACATCTGGGGATAAGTCCACCAAGTTTTCCTGGCTAGATTTTTGGAAAGTGGCTTGACCTAGCCTTCTTGTTGGGGCTGAGATGGAGCAGCTCATCTGGCTGACTTTGTGCCTGGGGTGGGACTGGAACTCACAGGTTTCCAATTTCTAGCCTGGTAACTTTAATCATTCATCAAACTGGCTGTCTAATATCCAGGATTGGGGTTAATATGATACTAAATGCTAAAGGTAGCTTGATTTTAGGAGAATGAACCCAAGCATAGTGGTTTGTAAACCATGGTTTATGGACGAACAGGTTGGGTGAATTGCAGTTTATTGAATAAATCATGGTGAAAGAAACAGCTAGATATGTGACCATGGGGTGAGTCGGAGAAAATGTGGGAATTCAAGTTGGGCTTTGGAGCAATCAGGCTTATGATTTCTGTGCCTTGCAGGGTGGTGTGTGTATGTGAGTGTGTGTGTGTGTACATTCCAGGTTGTGACAAATTACAAAGTCCTGATTTTATTTCTGTCTAAAAGTTGGTTTTTCTGGATGCATCCTTTTTAACTTGTGTGAATAGAAGCCCTCAAATCTTCAGGGCTCTGGTTTTGGTCAGTTGATCAGCTAGAGGCTGGCTGGGCTTCATTGCAAGGAGCTCCTTTCTTCAGCTATGATTTCAGAGACCCAGGAAAACCTAAAGCAGGAATTCAGCCTGGGCTTTTCTTCTCTCCTGGAAAACGTTCCTGCTCTGAGAATATTTCCCTGCTGGCCAAAAGAGATCCTGGAAAAACAAGAATAGGATAGAGCTAGAAGGAACCTTGGAGGTCTTCTAGTCCAGCCCCCTGTTCAAACAGGAGAACCTATCCCATTTCAGACAAGTGCCTGTTCAGTCTCTTCTTAAAAACCTCCAGGGAGGCGCCTGAGATTTCTGAAGGCAAAGCTGTTCCTCTGGTTAATTATCTTCACTGTTAGGAAGTTTCTCCTTAATTCCAGATTGCTTCTCTCCTTGATCAGTTTCCAACCATTGTTTTTGTCCTGCCCTCTGGGGCTTTGGAGAATAATTTGATTCCCCTTTTCCTTTTTGGCAGCCTCTCAAATACTGGAACACTGCTATCATGCCACCCCAATTCTTCTTTTCTCTAGACTAGCCAGACCCAAAACCTGCAGCCGTCCTTCCTATGGTTTAGCCTCCAGGCTAAATTTAGTTGCTCTTCTCTGAACTTTTCCCAAAGTCTCAACTCCAAAGAGGCAGGTTATCTTCAGCACCAGGAGACCGCAGGCAGGAAAATAATTCACCCCCATCACCACAAAAAGAACCTGCCAGTTTAGCAGGCTGTGGTTATGTGAAAGAAGAGAGCTGAGCTGCTCACCATGAAACTCCTTTGGAAGTCATTGAATATGAGTCATGAACCACCTGTAGAAAAAGCAAGGAAGAAAGGAGCAGGGGAAATGGGTTTATTGATAAAAGTATTGGCTAGGCCCGTGATGGCGAGCTTGTGGCACACAGAGCCATTTGTGCGAGCACATGAACCCCAGGCAAACCTACCTCACTGTGCATGCTGCCTCCCGGCTGATTTTCAATCCATTTGAGGTCTTTTTCGGCCTCCCAGAGGCTCAAGGGAAGCCTCTGCAGGCTTTGCAGGCTGAAAAATAGGCCTGTTTTGTCACTTCCTGTATTTCCAGAAATACGTGAGGGGGGGATTGCATGCATAGGGGGCGGAGGGCGGTGCATGTGCACATTGCCTTCTGGGTGCTGGTATGTGAGCACACAATTTTTGGCACAGGAGCCCAAAAAGGTTCACCAACACAGGGCTAGATGGTGGCAAACATCTGGGAGAAGCCCCTCTTTGGCAACAGAAGTTCCTTTTCTTCTTGATTAGAAATGAAATCTCCAAACGTTTCTGTCCCTTTTTTCTCTCCTGGCTGCTGATTTTTGGAAATATGACCCAGAGATCGGTCGTAGTTCTTTGCTGCATTCCATAAACCAGCACTCGTGGTCGTTGAATGGAGAAATATTCTTTGTGCAAAAAGGATCCGAGGAAATACTTGTGAAGTTCTGAGAATTGCACACACATACACACACACACACACACACCCCTGCAAGGCACAGAAATCATAAGCCAAAGCCCTACTTGCTAATCCATCTTCTTCTGGAGATCCCACCAGGCATGAATTTCCCACATTTGCTCAGACACGCTCCATGGTCACAGACCGAGTTATTAATTTTTAACCCTGATTGATTCAGTTGCTTCTATTTCTCCAGGCTGTGCAGTTGTGTGTGTAGAATCTGGCTGTCGGCTTTCACTTTGGTAAAAACATCTAGCTTGAATCTATGTGCTATTGAATGTTTCAGAAGGAGAGAATCATTTTTTAAAAATATATTCAAGGTTTTAAAAGGGAGAGCCGTTTACACACGCATATGCCCCATGCCTATATATCGTGCAGGCAGTGGTGAGATTCAAAATTTTTTTACTACTGGTTCTGTGGGCGTGGCTAGGTGGGCGTAGCTAGGTTGGCATGGTCATGTGACTGGGTGAGTGTGGCTTTTTTCAGCAGTACTCCCCCATGCTCCATTTTGGGGTCTTCTGGGCTTCAGGGAAGCCTCCCGGGTTGGCGTTTTTGCTCCTAGGAAGCTTCTCTGGGGTCCAGGGAGGAAAAAAATTGGGGGCGGGTTCTGAAAAAAAGCCACGGCCACTCAGTCACATGACCATGCCCACCTAGCCACGCTCACAGATCCAGTAGTAAAAGCCTCCTGGGTGGAGCAGTGAGACAGCAAGGGGAATCCCGGCAAAGCTGATCATGGGAACAGCTGATCATCGGGAGGGGAAAAATACTTTAAGGAGTGACTGGGCAGGGAAGAACACAGTCAGCAGTGCACATGCACGACAAGAACTGACTGAGTGGGGAGGGGAGGGGCGACTGAGTTGGGGGCGTGGCCAACCAGAAGTTACTACTGGTTCGGTGACCCACGCCAAATCCTTGCTACCGGTTCACTCAAACCGGTGCAAACTGGCTGAATACCACCACTGGTGCACGCTTTAGAAAAGGGGGAAGGGTTTAAGCAGACAGCAAAGGCTTGAATTGTTCCCAAACTTGGACATTTACAGAGAAAACTCTCAAATATGGTACAGCTGGCATGATTTTGGATAAGAGCACCAACCTTGTTCATCTGCAGGAGACAGAAGTAAGTCAGAGGCTTGGTGAATTTGAGGCAGCAGCTGACAAAACCTCCCACAAGGCAGCAGTGGCCAGATGTGCTCGGCTACAGCTGCTATTGTACCCAAACAGCATCGTCAACACGTCCAACTCTTGAGTCTCAAAGTCTCAGTCCCAGAGTTTCAACTTGCAATCTCAGGGTTCCTTCTAACTCTGTTATTCTTGTTCTGTTCTAATGTTCTGTTCTGTTCAAGGCACAAAGTTGCCTAAGAGTGGTGCAAACCATCCTCCAGAATCTCTAGAAGATACCAGAAAGGGGGAGACTGTGTCACCAAGAGGATTGGTTATGGTGGGGTAATGAAAAAAAAAAATATGGTTGGGATTTTCATTTCACATATTTCACATAATGAACCAATGGAACGGGTTGCCTGCAGAAGTTGTGAGTGCTCCATCACTGCAGGTTTTTTAAGAAAAGACTGGACAGTCAATGGTCTGAGATATGGTATAGGTTCTCCTACTTGACCAGGGGGCTGGACTAGAAGACCTTCAAGATCCCTTCCAGCTCTATTCTGTTTTTGTTATTTATATTTATACTGCCTGTTTCACTATTCCCAGAGACTCTTCCCATCCTGCTCACAATCTTTGTGAACTGTTGCCTTCTGGCAGAAGATACAGAACAATTAAAACTCGGACCACACGTTTTCTGAACAGTTTTTAATCCCAGAGCTAATTGCACTTAAATTAAGGACCACCATCAGTGAGCTGTTGGATAGGATTACTTGGTCTGTTGTGTGGATGCTTGTGTGTTTTTAGGGGGCGGGGAATTTGTGTGGGTGTGTTTAGGGATTGTCATGTGTGTATGTGTGCTGAGTCTGCTCTCTGGGTGTGATGTGAATTTCATTGTACTTTAATATTTCAATAATGCTTTATTGTCATTGTACATATATACACAATATACTGCGTATACCAGTGGTGGCTAACCTTTTTGGGCTTCTGTGCCAAAAATTGTGCTCGTGCTGCATGCCAGCACCCAGAAGGCAATGAGCGCACCCCACGCACCCTACGCATGCACGTTCAATCCCCATCCACCCACCCACGCTGCCCCCTTCCCTGCACTGTACCTCATAGCTGATTTTTGGCTGGTTTGAGGCCTTTTTCGGCCTCCCAGAGGCTTGAGGAAGGCCTCTGCAGGCTTTGCAGACCGAAAACTAGTCCTGTTTCATCATTTCCAGTATTTTCAGAAAAACAGGAAGTGACAAAACAGGACTAGTTTTCGGCCTGCAAAGCCTGCAGAGGCCTTCCTCAAGCCTTTGGAAGGCGGAAAAAGGCCTCAAACCGGCCGAAAATCTGCTGTGAGGTGTGTGCATGCGCAGTGAGGTAAGTTTGCCTGCAGCTCGCGTGCCGGCACAAATTACTTTATGTGTCACCTGTGGCACGCATGCTATAAGTTCGCCATCACAGGTGTATACTGTGTATATACGTACAACAATGTGTATACTGTGTATAATGTATACAATGTGTACACTGTGTACAGTGACAATAAATAATAATAATAATAATAATTATTATTATTATTATTATTATTATTATTATTATTATTATTATTAAAAGTGATCACGAGCAGTTTATAACAGCCTATAAGCCAAAAATAAAAAAACACTAAAACATTTTTAAAATTTGACTGGTGGGATTTGCAGCATGCCCCTTTTGCTAGAGTGAGTGGGGCACAACAATACCATTGGGGGGACAGTTTCTTGGGTAGCCTGGAGACATGCCATTGAGGACTTTAAAGGTGATAACCAACACTTTGAATTGGATGCAGGAGCAAACTGACAACCAGCGTAGTTCATAAAACAGCAGTGTTATATGGGCCTCTCTGGGACCCCAAGAACTGTTCATGCAGCCGTGATCTGCACCTGGAAACCTTCCTGGTCTCTTCAAGGGGAGCCCCATGTAGAGCCTATTGCAGTAGTCCAAATGCTAGATGACCAGGTGTGAAGGATTTAAGTGCAGGGAGTCGGATCCAGGAAAGGGCACAACTGACATACACAACACAAAGTTGCACAATGACTACCTACCCTTCAAGCAGGAGTTGTGAGTGTGTGTAGGAGGCAGTGCAATCCCATCTAGAAGTAAAGATGTTAAACTCTCAAATCCATGCATCCATAGCCCTTTGGTCTTACCAGGATGCAGCTGAAGCCTTTTGCTTGGAATATTCTCTCATTTTCCCCGCCTCTGAATGCTTAATGCTGGCCAAGCCAGCAGAACATTCGCTGCCAAAAGTTTGGATAGAGGAAGGAAAACCGTGCAAAATTGGGTATTTGCTGGAGTAAGGAAATCCAGCAATATTCTGTAAATCGTTGATCAACTGCAAAATACTTGAGCCCTGAGATCAGTGTAGGCTACGGATGGATGAAATAAATAGATAGATAGATAGATAGATAGATAGATAGATAGATAGATAGATAGATAGATAGATAGATAGATAGATAGATAGATAGATATACACACACACACACACACACGCTGTTCAGCTTCATTCGGGTATTATCCCACATCATTGTAGTTGTGCTTTTAAAGTTGTAGCAACTTTAAAAGTTGTGCTTTAAAAGTTATAGAGATTCTGCCGAAACGTTGCTACAACTTTAAAAGCACTACAATGACGTGGAATAATACCCGAAGGAAGCTGAACAGCATACATACATACATACATACATACATACATACATACATACATACATA
>BLBF01000077.1:2077432-2099140 GCA_015471245.1 Laticauda colubrina | reverse complement strand
GGTGCAATGTGTATATGGACAAAAAATGGAAAATGCACTTTGGCTAAAAGTCTTTCAGTAGTACAGTTGTTTTTTTAAAAAAAAATGATGGAAAAAAATATACAGCAAATATTGGAGTATTACCAGGATTTTGGCTGTATAGTTTTTTTTTTTTAATAGTAATATCCAGGCCAAAAACTAGTTGCTCATTGATAATAAACTATTTACATTTATAGGTTCCCCCGTTGTCTGTTTTTTCTTTAATTACTTTTTGAAGAAAGAAAGAAAATGGGAAGGGGAACTATTTATGACTTCAAGACAATATATTTCTGGAGTTAGCATGAAATGAAATAAAAACCAGAACCAAACTCGGTAGCTGACCCTATTCTTGGCAGCTGCCCTCTCCCTTCCAAATAAGGTCTCTTCTACATTTCTTTGCATTCTTTTTTTTGGATAAATATTTTTTTTATTTTATTTAAACTACATACAATTCATCTTCCATTTAATAGTGTGTCATCCGAATACAAATATCTTGTGCAATAATAATTAAAATTACATCCGTGTTCATTTCTTTGGTATTAATTCTCTATTCTTATCTTATTCATATACATAATATCTATTACGATAACACCCCTCTTCTTGACATATTTAGTTCTATAAACCTCTTTTCTATATTTTACTAATCTATTAGTTATTTGTAGCTTTAGTATTTTTCTCTAGCTTAAAATCAATCAAAATACGTAGTTCCCATATCTTAAAATATTCAGCTTGCTCCTTCTCTTTAATTGCAAGTGTTAATAATCTGTTCATATCTGCACATTCTAATATTTTTCTAATCACATTTTCCATCAGTAGGAATCTCCTCACTTTTCCAATTTTGAGTAAACACAATTCTAGCTGTAGTTAATACACGAATAACCAAATATGCTTTCTCCTTACTATAAGTTTCAGGTAAGATCTTTGTGTTCTGATGGGGATGCTCTCCTTGGCTTCTGTCCCTCCCCAGAGATTCAGGAACACCCAGGTAGGCAGGGAGAGGCCTCAAGCAGGGAGTTAGCCTTGAATCCTTGTGTTGTAGCCAAAACAGATCCAGAACCGACCTTCTCTAAGCTCCTAAGACCCTTATCTGTCTGTTTCCAGGTGAAGGCTGGCAGTCTGGGAAGAATCCTGAATAATAGGCCAAAATATAATAAAGGAGCAGTAAGCTTAAAGTCTACACCAGGGTTCCCCAAAATTGGCCACTTTAAGACTTGTGGACTTCAACTCCCAAAATTCTGGGAGTTGAAGTCCGCAAGTCTTAAAGTTGCCAAGCTTGGAGACCTCTGCTCTACACATATGCATCTTGCTTGTGCCTGGCATAGATCCTGGATGAACATCTCGGCTGCAGCACCTTCTCCTCTAGTCCCTTCTGAGGAATCCAGCCACATCAAGGTTTTACCCTCACCCCCACCCCCCAAAAAACCTGCCTCTATGGGGTTGCTCTGAAAAAAAAAAAATCAAATCAAATAAACAAAAACGGCCCCGCAGTTGTATTGAATGCCATTAAATTAAAACAGCCCCTGCATTACACAATCAACTTCAACTTTCATTGCTCCCATTTGGACCAATTGCAAGCATTCTTAAGAGCTATTCCTTTGCAAATCCAAGACTTCTATTTTTTATTTTTTTTTAATGATAATCAAATGCATCTCTTTGGCAATCTCTTTTTAAAGTGTGTGTTCCTTATAACAGACACATGGAGACATGGGTGCCTTCCACCCCACTGCTTGCCTAATGATCCCTCACACAGGAGGAAGGTAAATTGAGACAGTGCTTGATTTTTCCATGTTCAATCAATATAGGCTGGCTGATTAACTAAAAGAATGTCTTTTTAGTCCTCCAATGATAAGAGAGCAGAAGCAAAATCTTGCCTTTATACAAAGCCCATCTGGCTTCTCCCAGGATTCACGAACTGTGGTCTTTTCTTGTTCCTTGCACTATTTAAATAATAAAATTAAATCCAGGGTACGATGGGAGGGAAATTAACAAGAGCCCCCAGTCTCTGCCAGAACATCATTGGAGTTTGTATTGGGAAGTTTATATTGGGACGTTAGCTCTGTTCTTCTTTCCTACAAAGCTGTTTTATGATTTTAGGCAGACTTCCAACTCCTCTCTGGCAAAAGAGTCTGAACCAATTTGAACGTGTTGTCCTCCTGGAGGGCTCCCACGACTCCACAGAGGCCCATATTTTGGATGGAGTGAGGGGGAGATGTGCTATGTACCAGAGGTTCCTCTACTGTGAGGGGCCAGGAGAGGACACTGTTAATCCAACTCCTGCTCAGTCAGAAACCTACCAGTACTTTTTAGAGCAGAGGTCTCCGACCTTGGCAACTTTAAGACTTGTGGACTTCAACTCCCAGATATCCTCAGCCAGTTCCTCACACATTACTTGGGGTTCGGATGGTTTCTGCTGTCGGAATCCAGTCCTTATTTCAGCAAATAGTCATATATTATGTTTCCTTTCTTTGTGTCACATGAACACATCAAAAGAGTCATTGTGTTCTGTGAGAGCGTCCTGAAGGTGTTCCCTCTGCAAGGGTCTCCAATCTTGGCAACTTTAAGACTTGTGGGCTTGAACTCTGGGAATTGAAGTCCACAAGTCTTAAAGTTGCCAAGGTTGAAGACCCTATTCTAGAGGACCATCAAGTCCCTTTAAAACTGAAGGGATCCATCCCTCTTCTGGATAGACATTTCTTCTGATGCTTCTGCTCGGCCTCCATTCTTTTAAGTTCAGGTGTCTGAACCTTGCTCTTGGTTTCAATAGGTCCAACCTTTCTTACAGGTGACAGCTTATTTCAAATCTTGTAGGAATTGGGAGGTGATAGTTATTGCTAAATTTAGAGAAATGTCTAAATAAATGGAGGAGGCCTCACGTGGAGTTCATTGGCATTGAGCCTAGTGATAGTCGCTAGTCTAGATGACTGGGGAATTGGACAAATCATGGGGGAAAGTGGATTTAATCTTGAGTGTTGCTTCCTAAATCATGGCTTCCCAAAAAAGCATCTGGAAGGTCACGATGAGATCCAGAAGAATAGATAATGGCTTTAGGCTCTTCTTTCTAATTATTATTCTAGATCAGGGATCATCAGGCTTCACAACTTTTAAGACTTGTGGACTTCAACTCCCAGAATTCCCAGAATGTCTTAAAGTTACCAGGTTTGGAGACCTGCTCTAGACCTGCGACTTCTTGACAAGACAACATTCCTTAGAGAGCAAAGCAGTGAAGTCTCTCTCAAATTAAATTCACTTAACCAATGTCTACACATCCTAATTGTCAATAATTTGGATTCCTAATGTCTTTTGGGGTGTGATTTTTCTTTTACTTCCCAGTTAGTTAACTTTATTGTCATTGCACCTCCTACAACGAAATCAAACACTGTCTTCAGTGCACATCATGACCATGAAAATAAACACAAACACACATCCTTCACCCTCCACACATTGAACCCCCCCCACACCTTACCAACACTGCACTATACAGCAGAATTCAACAGAGCTCCTGCCCTGGGATAGAAGCTGTTTTTCAGCCTATTTCTCCTTGTTTTTATGGTCCTGTACCATCTGCCAGATGGTAATAGTTCAAAAAAAGGGGGTTCCCAGGATGAGATGGATCTTTGAGGATGTTTTGAACTTTCTTAAGGCAGCAGGAGCCATAAAGCTCTTCCAAAGAGGGGAGAGGGCAACCCAGGATCCTCTGGGCAATGATGTTCACCTTCTGGAGTGCTGTCCTATCTGCCACTGTGCAATTGGCAGACCATACACAGGTGCAGTAAGTTAAGATACTCCTGTGGTGCAGCGTTGGAAGCATTTAGGCTTTCGCAGGTACTTACATGTGTGCTGTTCAGCTTCCTTCGGGTATTATCCCACGTCATTGTAGTGCTTTTAAAGTTGTAGCAACGTTTCAGCAGAATCTCATCTGCCATCATACAGAATATATACATATACAATATATATGCAATATATACAATACAGAAGCCTTATGATGGCAGATGAGATTCTGCTGAAACATTGCTACAACTTTAAAAGGACAACTCCAATGGCGTGGGATAATACCCGAAGGAAGCTGAACAGCGCGCGCGCACACACACACACACACACACACATATACATACATACATACATACATACATACATACATACATACATACATACATATATATATATATATATATGTGCTGTTTAGCTTCCTTCGGGTATTATCCCACGTCATTGTAGTTCTGTTAAAGTTGTAGCAACGTTTCAGCAGAATCTCATCTGCCATCATCAGGCTTCTGTATGGATGTGGGTCTCACAGCTTCTGGTTTTTAAATTTGAGGCTGGTCCATTCTGATTGGTTGGGAGCCTGGATCTGTGTTCATTGGACTTGGAGTTTGATTGATTGGTGTTTCTGGTTTCTTCTGTCTGTTTTGTGGCTTTGATTGGCTGGCAACACTCTGTTCTTGTGTTGGAGGCTTTCAGTGCAGCTTGGCTCCGTGTGAAGGGACGGCTGCTCTTCATTAGCAAGCTGGGTTTCACCTGGGTGCCTGGTGGGGGGGTGTTTGGGTTGAAACCAGGAACTAACTCTATACAGAAGCCTGAGGATGGCAGATGAGATTCTGCTGAAACGTTGCTACAACTTTAACAGAACCACAATGACGTGGGATAATACCCGAAGGAAGCTAAACAGCACACATGTAAATACCCGCGAAAACCTAAGAAAACATATATATATATATATATGTATATATGTGTGTGTGTGTGTGTGTGTGTGTGTGTGTATTTAAAGCACACATTTGCTTAAATAATTATTCGTGTTGCTTTTCTTGGGCTGAAATATATTTGCCCAGAATAAATTGATCCCCTTTTTGTCAAGAGGAGGTCAATCTATTTTCCAAGGCACAGGAAGGCAGGACAAGAAGCAATGATTGGAAACTAACCAAGGAGAGAGAGAAGCAACCTAGAACTAAGGAGAAATTGCCTGACAAGGAGAACAATGAATCAGTAGAATGGCCGACCTTCAGAAGTTATGGTTGCTCCATCACTGGAGGCTTTCAAAAAGAGACTGCGGCTTGGCGGCCTTTCTGGGGTGGGGTGAGGGAGATACAGGGGATATGGGCTGCAAGAGCAGCTAGTTGGCACATGTATGTAGCCCTTGCACAAATGGTGGGCCTGTGCATGCAAAAGTGCCCGCCGGGCCAGCGCCCACACAAATTTTATGCACACACACACGCTCCAACCACCCCTCATGTGGCCCAGTTCCGAATAGGGTTAGAGTCAGTGGTGGGATTAATTTTTTTTTTACTACTGGTTCTGTGGGCGTGGCTTGGTGGGCGTGGCAGGAAAAGACTACTGCAAAATCCCCCTTCTCTCCCCACCCCCACCCTGCTTTCCAGCTCCGGTCTCCTGTGAAGGGCAACAAAAGTAGACCCAGACAATTAGCTGGGACTCGATGGGAGGCAGAGGAAAGATGGGGTCAGGACCAGTCAGAGAGATGGGATTGGCCAGTTCTCCCAACTACTCAAAATTTCTGCTATTGGTTCTCCAGAACTTTAACCTTAGAACTTTAACCAGAACTTTAACCTTAGACTGTCTACTATTGACCTCACCCCTTTCCTAAGAGGTCTGTGGGGGGCGTGCATAAGCGCACCAATGTGCCTACCGTCCCTGTCCTATTGTTTCTTTTTCTTTTTATTATTTTTATTTTTCTTATATGTATCCATTTCATGTGTCCATAACAATGTTTATACTTATACCTGTTATCTTATAATTGCTTGACAAAATAAATAAATAAAAATAAAATAAAACTGATCAGAACCTGCTGAATACTACCTCTGGTTAGGGTTAGGGACCCCTGAAGTAGAAGAAGTCCAAAACCCTCCCAACTCTTATTCTGTTATTCAGAACTGGTTCCTTATTTTTTTTCTTTTTAAGTCTCTTCCATTTGGTAAGATGCATTTGCAAAAGGTGACATTAAAGTGTCAGGAGGGTGAGGGAATGGTTCTGGAAGGGTAAATTTATTGCAGCTGAAACACAGCCCTTGGCCTTTAAGCAACCAAGAAGAAAGTTTTAGAGTTGCCTGATTAGTATGTAGCATGCACTGCTCAAAATTGCATTTCAAAGGGGTGGGCTGGGAATCCGCTGGGCTTGCTCACTGGGAAGAGCTAAGCCGCTGTAGTTGGTTAATGTGTGACATCTGAAACCTTTCGGGTTGTTTTTCAGCAAACACACACATCCTGTCCTTTGTGGCATTTGTGGGTTATTTGATACTGTTGTAAAACTCCGCTTTGGTGTGGCAAACAATGAAGTCGTAGATCAGAATGTTTGAGCCTTTCTGAGTCTTTCAGGATTTATCAAATGGTGGAAGGGGGAGGGGACCCGTTTGTCTCCATCCTCCCTTTTTTTGCCCTCCAATCGCTCTCAAATGCAGCTTTTATACAAAATGAGTGTTGCGGAACAATTATCTCTTCTCCCCCCCCCCCCCCAGCAAAATGATGCTTTTGCTTTGAAAAGTCACATCTTCTCTAAACAATGGCTTGGTCTTTGCTTGAGCTGGGGAGACAAATGAAGAGACTCATCTTTTGCAGGCTGGTCTCGCAAAACGCAGCCTCCTTCTTTTCCAAACCGAGCTTGGAGCCGTCGCCTTAAACCCTTGAAGGGATGCCTGGAGAGCCCAGGAGTCTCCACTGGGTCAGTTCACATCACTACTTGGGGATCGGGTGGTTTCTGCACTAGGAATCCAGTCCTTGTTTCAGAAAATAGGAATATTATGTTTCCTTTCTTTGTTTCTGTCTCTGGGCTTTGTGTGTCATACGAACCCATCAAAAGAGCCAGTGTGTTCTATGAGGGTGTCATGAAGGTGTCCCCTATGGCAGGGGTCTCCAACCTTGGCAACTTTAAGAACTTTAAGCTATGCTGGCTGAGGAACTCTGGGAGTTGAAGTCCACCAGTCCTAACATTGCCAAGGTTGGAGACCCCTGCGATAGAACAGTATAGTATAGAATAGAATGGAATGGAACGGAATAGATTAGAAGAGAAGAGAAATAATAGAATAGAGTAGAGTAGAGTAGAATAGAATAGAATAGAATAGAATAGAATAGAATAGAATAGAATAGGAGTAGAACAGAACAGAACAGAATTCTTCAATGGCCAAGTGTCGTGAACACACCAGGAATTTGTCTTGGTGCAAATGCTCTCAGTGTACATAAAAGAAAAAGAAAAGAGACATTTGTCAAGAGTCAAGAATCATCAGGTACAACACTTAATGATAGTCATGGGGTACAAGAAGCCATCAAATCATACTAGGATACAGTCAATGTAAATTGTAAGGGTAGAAGCGACAAAGTTACAGTTATACAGTCACAAGTGGGAGGGGATGGGCGATAAAGAGTGATGAGAAGGTTAATAGGAATAGTAATGCAGACTTTGTTAACAGAGTTGAGGGAATGAGTTGTTTAGCAGAGTGATGCCTTTTGGAAAAAAAACTCCCTTTGTGTCTAGTTGTTCTGGTGTGCAGGGCTCTATAGCGTCGTTTTGAGGGTAGGAGTTGAATCAGTTTATGTCCGGGATGTGAGGGGTCTGCAGAAACTTTCCCAGCCCTCTTTTTGACTGGTGCAGGATACAGGTCCTCCATGGAAGGCAGGTTGGTAGCCACTGTTTTGTCTAATTACTCTCTGGAGCTTGTGCCTGCCTTGTTAGGTTGCCTCTACCGGGCTAACCTTAAATTAGGGCAGTTTGTCAGAAAACTGAGGTTGCCCCAGAGAAGTTACCAAACCTTTTGTGAACTTGCAGAATTAAACCCCTGGATGTTTGATGCTGACCAGTCACTTGCAAAGGCCATTCAAAGGGTCCACCCAGCTCTTAGAGAGCAAACCTGTGTCAGTGGCCCAGTTCTGATAGCCTGAAACTCCAGAGACAGGTATTGTATATCTCTCAATGCCAGCGATTAGACGGAAACTGCGGAGAAAAATTCATAGTTTTCTTCTATTCTTTTTTTCTCTCTCCCTCTTTCTTTCTTTCTGCCTTCCTTCCTCCTTTCTTTCTTTCCTTTTTTCTTTCCTTCTCTCTTCCTCCCTCCCTTCTTTCTTTCCTTCCCTCTTCCCTCCCTTCTTTCTTTTCTTTCCTTCCTTCCTTCCTCCTTCTTTCCTTCTTTGTTTTCTTCCTTCCTTCTTCCTCCCTCCCTCCCTTCTTTCTTTCCTTCCTTCCTTTCTTTCTCCCTTCTTTCTTTCTTTCCTTCCTTCTTTCCTTCTCTCTTCCTCCCTCCCTCCTCCCTTTTTCTTTCCTTCCTTCTACCCTCCTTTCTCTTCTTTCATTTCTTTCTTTCTTTCTTTCTTTCTTTCTTTCTTTCTTTCTTTCTTTCTTTCTTTCTTTCTAATCTATGTAAACAAATTAAGAGGCTCCACAGAGTCTTCTCCAGCTTGGGTATCTGCCAGATGTCCCAACATTGTCAACATTGGCTCTGCTAAGTTGAGGAACTCTGGAAGAGGGATCCAGGCAGGGGAAACGCCCCCCCCCCCTAAAGGAAAAGTATACAAAGCCTTTAATAGGTTCGTAGCAGGCAGAAGTTCAACAGGCACCTGGGAGTGTGGGAGGCAACAACGTCTTGGCTTGGATTCAGGCCAGCTTCAGTGAAGTGGTTTTTCCACCTAACAGCTTCAGTTTCCTGCTTGCTCCATGTTCTCACGCTGCTCCCCCCCCCAAATGCGGCTGCAGGGGCGCCTCTTTGAGCAAAACGCAAAGTGCCCACCCCAAGTATCCGCTCTCCCCTCACATCCCTTTCCTGCCTGTCCTTCCTCCCGCTGGCAAAGCCTCCTGTTCTTCAGATGGGGAGGACGGCTATAGGGCAGGTGCAGTGCCTGGAGGCCCCTCCTTCTGGTCAGCAGCTGGGGTGACCTGACCCTGGTCAGGGAAAGGCACCCCATGTATACTTCCCCCCAGCATTTTATTGAATAAATTGTTAAAAACATTGGACGCCGTGTGATCGTCCTGACAGTCTTGTTTGTTATGCATATTATGACATAGAATACATGTTTTATATACATTTATAATTTACATTTATGCGTGCATAAGCACATCAATCATGCCTACTGTCCCTGTCCTATTGTTTCTTTTTATTTTTCTTATAAGTATCTATCTCATGTATTCAAAACTATGTTTATTCTTATACCTGTATCTTGTAAGCGATTGACAAATCAAATGAAATAAATAAATAAGTACATTTATACAATTGTTGGAAGAATTTTTGTTCCAAGTGGGGGAAAAAAGACACTGGAAACATGGTGACTGCTTGGAAAGATGGTTTAATGGTGGACAGGACCACATGGCTTGGGAACTCCAAAGTGAAAGGGACAATCACATGCTTTCAGATGTTGGGTGAAGGAAAAGAAGGGGCAAAATGCTGAGAGTGCAATTATTTTATACTCTCTGTTGGGCCACACCTTAGTGTTTCCTGTTCCTGTGTAAGAAATCTATCCCACTGGCTGTCAGACTCCCAGGGGCGAGGGACTTAGCTAACTTTGTAGGCTAGTCTTTGTAGGTTCAGGCTTGAAAGAGTGGTAACTACAAAGTTACACTGTAACTACATAGCCAAAAAGGCCTGAAGAGTTGTTAACCTAATCTTATGTAGCTTTTTCTCTGGTAATAGTACACTACTAACTAGAGCATACAAAGCATTTGCTAGACCAATACTTGAATACAGCTCATCAGTCTGGAACCCACATTATGTATCTGATATTAACACAGTTGAGAAAGTCCAGAAATATTTCACAAGAAGAGTTGTCCACTCCTCTACTCATTGCAGAATACCTTATGCCACCAGACTCAAAATTCTAGACCTAGAAAACCTACAACTAAGCCACCTTCGGTCCGATCTAAGTATAGTATATAAAATCATACATTGCAATGTCCTATCTGTCAATGAATACTTCAGCTTCAACCATAACAACACAAGAGCAAACAACTGATACAAACTCAAGGTTAATTGCACCAAACCTGATTGCAGGAAATACGATTTCAGCAACAGTGGTCAGTGTTTGGAATACTCTACCTGACTCTGTGGTTTCTTCCCCAAACCCCAAAAATTTTGACCTTAGACCTTCTACTGTTGACTTCACCCCTTTCCTAAGAGGTCTGTAGGGGGCCTGCATAAGCGCACCAATGTGCCTACCGTCCCTGTCCTATTGTTTCTTTTATTTTTTCTTATATGTACCCATTTCATGTATTTGTAACTATGTATATACTTATACCTATTATCTTGTAAGCAACTGACAAACCAATTACAATAAATAAATAAAGTATCAGAACCTCACTTGATCTTGACTGTATCCCTCTGTTAACCCTAACTCTAATCCTCAACAGCCTCCGCATTCTGCCCTTGCACTGCAGCCCTGAGAGTGGCAAAGGAGTCAGGGCACTAAGCAGAACTTCTCAAGCCTGGAAAAATTAGGTAAAATTGGGTCTAACTTGGTAGAAGGAGAGATCTAGTGCAGCTTAGTATCCAGAAGACCCTTCCCCTTGCCAAGTCAGGAAGGCCAACTGAGGTCTCTCAGCCACCATCTCATGCCCAAACCACAAAGCTCTTTGATTTTTTTTTTGTGTTTCCAGAATAGGCTTCTCTTAATAGAGGTAGTCCCCAGCTTACAACAGTTTATTTAGGCACTGTTCAAAGTTACAACAGGACTTCAAAAAGTGACTCGTGACCCTTTTTCACGCTTACAACTGTTGGAAGAATCTTCCTTCTGGGTTCAGTTCCAAGTGGGGAAGAAGACACTGGATTCATGGAAATTGCGTGGAAAGAAGGTTTAATGGTGGACAGGACCACATGGCTTGGAGCTCCTGGGCGAAAAGGATCACATGCTTCAAGATGTTGGGTGAAGGAAAAGAAGGAGCAAGATGTTGAGAGACCCTTGGTTTTATATCCTGTTGGGCCACACTTTAGTGTTTCCTGTTCCTGTGTAAGAAATGTATCCCTTGGCTGTCAGACTCCCAGGGGCGAGGGACTTAGCTAACTTTGTAGATTTGTCTGGACCACCAGACAATTTGTCTGGCTTCACCTGAGTGCTGGCTGATGCAATCTTCCCAGGCCAGGTGGTGAAATGGGTAGAGGGCTTTGTCATATAGAATACTCTGGCCCGCCCATTAAAAAAGGTGTGTGTGTGTGGGGGGGTGAGCTTCTGCTTCTGATGGGAGTTTCTGCTTCTGAGTTTCTACTTCTCTTTTTAGGGAAAATATTCTGCCTTTTTAATATTTCCTAGGATATTTCATTTATATATTTATACAATATTTTCTATTTCTAATCATCCCTTCTGCCAACCCTGCTTTCTTTTGGTTCTGGATCCTTCCTTTTACCCCCACCATTGAATTTATCCCATACTTTTGGAAAGGCACCCCAAGTATTGATCACATGTATTTAAACCCTTCTTTGGCAATTTTAAGATGTGTGGAACCTCAACTCCCAGAATACTCCAGCTAGCAAGACTGGTTGGGGAATTCTGGGAGTTGAAGTCCATATAGCCAGTGTGCTAGCTGGTGAATAGTGGGAGTTGAAGCCAGGTAACACCTGTTCTATACCTGTGCATTTGGTTCTTCTTGCCAATGTGGAAGGACCTTACTTTCCCCATCACTGATCTGCTTTGTTTACCTCAACTCCCTCAAGGAAGCCAGATGTTCTTCAACCAGGAATAGGCAACCAAAAGTAGCATATTTCTTCTAGCTCTTTTCCAGAGATTGTGCCTGCCAAGATAGTGAGTGACCCCTTGTGGATCATGAAATTGTGGGATGTTTTTTTCTCAGCCGGGGAAATCTTTGCTTTGCTTGGGTTGCTGAAATATTGGAAGATGGGCTGGCAAACAAAAAGATGCCTCCAGTTTAAAGAGAGATTGGCCTGAATGGTTCTTGACAGGCCAGATCCATTTGGAACCTCTTTGGGTCAACATTCACGGACCTGAATGGCACATGCTGGCTGGAGAATTCTGGGAGTTGAAGTCCACAAGTCTTAAAAGTAGCCAAGTTTGGGGACCCCTGTTTTTATGTGGACAGTGGCTGTGATCCCACAGCTGATTAAATTTCCTGACTACTCTGATCAGTTCCTACTCTCAGATTCAAAGGACACCATATCCTTAAGCGTGGCTCAGTTCTGCCCTGTAAAATGTAAAATACAAAACAGTTTGATTGACAAATCTCTTACTTGACTAACTAATCAATATCAATTTTATGGATGTAGATGTATTATGTTGGTATTAAGTAAAATAACAATTCTTGTTCTGTTTCACTGCAGAGGCAGCTGTGTTGTTTCAAAGCTTTTCTTGATTATCAGTCTGATTGACAGCTTTGCTCTCCTATTAGGCATGAAAGATCAGGAACACACAAAAAGTTCCAATTAAACAGATTTATTACTAATCACGTCTATGCACAGGAATCACACTTGGCCAAGAAATAATTCTATCTATCTACCTATCAGAAGGAATCCTCCCTAACCTCTTGGGTTGCAAAGGAGACAGTGAGAGATTTTTACTTTTGGATTTGCTGTCAGATCCATGTACCTGCCATTCTTCAATGGAAGAAGAAGGTGGGGGGGGAGTTGGTATAAATAATCCTTTTTTATATAACCTGAATATCTTAAATCTTATATAGAATCTGTATAACTTGCACATGATATATAACTGGAGGACTGGAGCCAGATGTCTAGAAACTTGTCACCTCTTGGAGAGATAGCAAGAGGAGAAGGGACCATAAAAATTCCAGTTCTGAAAGATATTTCCTGGGAAACTCTTTGAAGATACGTTCCCAGAAAAAAAAAAGGGGGGGGGAATTAACATCTTGGTTCTTTGTTTGACTAAATCCACATCAGAATAAGGGGAGGGATTCTAACTCCCTTTATCTATTACTGTATGCCTAGAAGCATCTTAGATTCTGCTTTGACTAGTACATGGACCACTTCCTTTCAATAAAGAATTCCTTTTGAAGCTTTAAGAAGTTCATTCTTTTTGGTTGAAGGGGAAAAATCCAGTGCTTACTTACACTTGCAGGTTTCTGTTAATGTAGCCTTACATTAAGGTTTGTTAATGTAACAAAGTAGAATACAAATTCCTTGTGTGTCTAATCATTTTTGGCCAAATAAAGTGTTCAATTCAATTCAGTTCATTTCAAAAGCAGAACTAGTTCAATGTTTCATGTTTCCTGATTATGTTTCCTGTCTGAGCTATCTGGGAAGGCTAAAAGAATCTTGTAAGTCTGAAAATACATGTCCCCCACCATTTCTTTTCCAGACCAAGAAACTAGGGAAGGTCCCTCCTGAGACCCCTTCTCTCTTTCCATCCATTACACAGTCATGGTCACTCATGGGACCATTCCCTAGGCCCATTTCTTCTATCTCTCAAGGTTTTTCTCACATGTCATTACAGAACCAGAGGGAAAAGAATGAGATAATATTTCTCATGCATTCCATTAAAAACCTCTTAAGATCCCAAAAGCATCTCTAAAGGAGAGACAATAATTGAAATCAGTGGAGTCAGAACCAGTACATTCTTCTGGGAAGGCTCCCTTTTTCAGAATGGGGACATCTTTGTCCTTCTTCACAGCCAAGGTGAAGGATTCAAGTTATCAGAAATTGGTACCGCCATTAGCTTTCTCTACAGGACAGTATTGCCTCTGCTTTGGCTGACCCATCAGGCCGTGTGGTCCTGATGTGAGGGAGGTAGGACATGCCATTGGTTAAAACTTTCCTTCCCTCCCTTTTTCTCATGTCACCCCTCCCATGGGAAACCATCCACCAATGACACTGCGACTATGATTGGAGAATGGTTTCTTTGAATGGCTAAACTCCAGAACAGAAAATCGAAATGAGGTGCAGAGTTAGGGTCTTCAGAAATTACAGGCGCTCCATCACTGGAGTTTTTAAGAAGAGACTGGACAGCCACATCTGGAATGGGATAGGTTCTCTCTCTCACTTGAGCAAGGGGCTGGAATAGGTCCCTTCCAACTCTGATATTCTGTTATTCTGACAGATAGAAGGTAGTTGGTCAATATGTTGGGAGAGCCCTGTTTCATTTCTTCTCACCACCACCACCTGACATCCCAACCCCCATACAGTTTAAGATTTTTAAAAAATGGATTTAGTACTTCTCTGAAAAAAATGGTACATTTGCACAGGTAATCCTCAACTTACAATCATTTGTTTAGCAATATAGAAAAAAAACTCACTTATGAGTGGTCCTTCCACTTACAACCATTGCACCATCACACAGCCACTGGGGTTTGGCAATTCAGACATGTATCAAGCAACATTTTGATGCCTCTGGTTATGTTGTGTAGGAGACAGTGCAATAATACAGGCACCATAGATTTCCAGGGCACACTTGTGATGTGGTGAGGGAGAAGTGGAGACCACCCCTAGAGGACTACATAAAGTTTTGGTCACCACACAAAAAAAGATGTTGAGATTCTAGAAAGACTGCGGAGAAGAGCAACCAGGATGATTAGGGGACTGGAGCCTCAAACATACAGTGAATGGTTGCAGGAACTGGGCTTGGCTAGTCTAGAGAAGAGAAGGACCAGGGGAGACAGGAGAGCATCTTCCAATATTTGAGGGGCTGCCACAGAGAAGAGGAAGGGGTCAAGCTATTTTCTAAGGCACCCAAAGGCCAGACAAGGAATAATGTATAGAAACTGAACAAGGAGGAATTCAATCTGGAAATCAGGAGAAATTTCCTGAGGGAAAACAATTAATCAGTGGAACACTTTCAGAAGTTGTGGGAGCTTCATCCCTTTCAAGAAGAGATTGGACTGCCATGCGTCAGAAATGGTGTAGGGTCTCCTACTTGGGCAGAGGGTTTGACTAAGTCCCAGTTTTCATGTTCCTTACTCCATTCATGTGAAATATATGAAAATAAATAAATCCCACTGCACGCAATGGGGCTTGTTCCTTGCAATTGGCACAAAGCAGCCTTACACAAATCAGATTAGATCAGATTTTAGATTCAACTTTCCAGAGGTTCCTGGTTTCGCTAATGGAAGATCAAGATTCTTGATTTTTCAAAAACCATAGAGAACCTAATACAACTAATGCAAGACAATAAACTCTATGGCTCACATCAACCTTCCCTTATCTGCTGCTTTCTCCATGGATTTAAATTACCTCTGGAATCTCAGTTTGTTCAGAGGAAACCAGAAAGGCTGCTGTAAAATTTAAGATGTTTGGCATTTAGATAAAGAAAATTATGAGGTCTGTATCAATGGACTGTCTGGAAAAACAGAGTGTGCAATGTCTGGATATCTTCCATTTGGCAGATATTTTATTAAATTGGGAATTGGCTTATCAGCACAGTTGTCAAAGAGTAACAATGGGTAAAGCCATTAAGAATTATGCTTTGTTTATTTGATCTGTATTCTAAGTGACACAACAGAGGATAAATCTGAAAACATGTAGGAAAAGAGTATTAGATTCATGACTGGATGTAACATGGTCAGGAAATTAGTTGAGAATCCATAAGAACTTGGGTCTGAGTTTTACAAAGTAAGTTTTGGATTTCTTGTAGTAAGGGAAGATATAACATAGAATTTTTCCCAAAGTTCCCCTAAAACAATGAATACCAAGTTATGGATCTGCAAACATCGAGAAACAAGCAAAGTTATTACTAGAAGCCAACATGGGTGTGTCAAAAACAGATCATGCCAGACAAACCTAATTTCATTCTTTGACAAAGTGACTAAATTAGTGAATCAGCAAAATGCTGTGGACATAGTATTCTTGGAATTCAGTAAAGCATTTGACAAAATGGACTACAGTCTACTTATTGGTAAGATAGAAAAAATTGGGATAAACAGTATCATCACCAAATGGATTCACAACTGGCTGACCAACCATACTCAATGTGTAGTTCTCAATAGAAATACATCTACATGGAGGGAAACATGCAGTGGGTACCACAAGTCTTAGGTCCAGTACTCTTCAATATCTTCATAAACACTTTAGATGATGAAATAGAAGTAGAATTCATCAAATTTGCAGATATCGAGCTAGGGGATGGGTGGGAAAGCCAACATTTTAGAAGATAATCTAAAGATCCAGAAGGCTCTTGACAGATTTGAACACTGGGTCTTAACCAACAAAATGTAATTTGGTGGTGAGAAAAGTAAGGTTCTACACTCAGGTAAGAAAATCCAAATGCAAAGGTATAGGATAGGTGATACCTGCCTCAACAGCATTCAATTAAGTTAGGTATGAGCCAACAATGTGCTGCAGCTTCCAAAAAATCAACAGGCATGTATCAAGATCACGTGAAGTGTTAATACTACTTTATGCTACACTGGTAACATGATACTTAGAATACTGCATCCAGTTTTCCTTACTAGGATGCAAAAACTCTGTTGAGATTCTACAAAGAGTACAGAGAAGAGCAACAACGAATATCAGGGTCTGGAGGCTAAACCATATGCGGAAACTGAGAATGTCTAATCTAATGAAGATAAGTACTAGGGTGACATGATAGCAGTCTTCCAATATCTGTGAGGCTGTTACAGAGAGGAGGGGGTCAAGCTATTCTCCAAAGCAACTGAAGGATGGACAAAAAGTAATAGATGGAAATTGATCAAAAAGAGATCCAGTCTAATTTCCTGACTGAGAACAATTAAGCAGTCGAACAGGCTGCCTTCAGAAGTAGTGGGTGCTCCATCACTGAAGGTTTTCAAGAAGAGGCTGGACAGCCATTTATCTGGGATGGGATAAGGTCTCCTGCTAGAACAGGGAGTGAGGGTAGAAGGCCTCCCTTCCATGTCTGTTATTATTCTACATTCAGTAGTTTAATCTCATTTTCCCAGTTGACAATGCAAAAAGTGAGTTTGATTCAACCAGTGTTGGATCTCTGGGAACTAAGAGAAAGGGGAAGAGATAATGAGAATAGAATAAAAGGGCTGAAGGGAATTAATGAATTGCATGCCTGGAAATGAAAGTGTCATTAATTTCATTATGAATGAAAGGACCAAAATGTACCTTAGAAAGCCTGAACTGGGGCTTTCTGGCGGTGATATAATTTTCTGGTAAATAGTGATCATGGAAGAAGCAGAAAGGAGTGTAGGGAGAAACTGTACAGTATTCTGAATTAATGGGATTGCGGTAAAAAATTAAGTTTGGAATGAGAGGACGACAAAAAAAGATCCATGAATGAACGACAAAGGGGTTTGAGAGCATCTGCTAAGAAGAATGTTTGCTTCAAATACGTAGTTTCAAGGATGGTCTTTTCATGCCGAAGGAAAGCTTATGGTAGAAGCTGCCTTTTAAAAGACTTAGAACTTAGACTTAGAATAACTTTATTGTCACTTTGAATGTACACTAATTGGCATATATTAAAATGAAATGCTGTTGCATCCAGCTCTCAAAGAGAGTTACGTCTCAGAATGGGTCTAGGACGGTGGTGGTGACGCTTTTTGGGTTCCTGTGCCAAACATGTGTGCTTGCATGCTCATGCTTGCGTGCCAGCTCCCAGATGGCAATGTGCACCCCCCCACGCCCCCTATGCATGCACACTCAATTCTCCCACCCCCTGCCACCCCCTTACCTGCACTGCACCTCACAGTTGAGTTTTGTCCGGTTTGAGGCCTTTTTCGGCTCCCAAAGGTTTGAGGAAGGCTTCTGCAGGCTTTGCAGGCTGAAAACTAGCCTCATTTCCTCACTTCCTGTTTTTCTGAAAATACCAGAAGTGACGAAACAGGGTTAGTTTTCCACCTGCAGAAGCCTGCAGAAGCCTTCCTCAAGCCTTTGGGAGGCCAAAAAAGGCCTCAAACCAGACAAAAATCAGCTCTAAGGTGCACACATGCGCAGTGAGGCAAGTTTTCCTGTAAGCTTGCGTGCTGACACAAATGGCTTTTGCGTGCCACCTGTGGCATGCATGCCATAGATTCACCATCATAGGTCTAAGACCATGTTGGCGAACCTATGCACGCATGCCAGAAGTGGCATGCAGAGCCATCTCTGCCAGCACGTAATCCGCCACATGAGCTGTTGCCCCGGATCAGGTCCACTGATTGTCGGGTATCTGCCACATATACAGGAGGGAGGGGCACATGCAGGAAATGCATGTGCATGAGCAAAGATGCACAGTGCGTGTGTGTGGGTCATGCACGCATGTGCAGGGGGGCAGGAGGGCCGTGCAAGCATTGCATTATGGATGCAGGCACGTGTGCACATGCACTTTTGGCACACGACAACGAAAAGGTTAGCCATCACTGGTCTAGGACAACTGACTGTGGCCATCTCTCTGCAGCCAAGAGTTACATTAGTATTGAAGAAATGGTGGAATAAAATCATTAAAGAAAGGCTGCAAAAGGAAGAACAACATGACTGACAATAAAATATGCTTTAATTATTTAATTAGTTAAATTGAATTGTTGGATTGTCCTATGGCAAGTTGTCCCATTGTGTCCCAGAGTACACAGAAGTGTTTGGAGCACCACAAACAAGTGGTGCAAAAGAAAATTGTGGATGAAAACAGTGAGATTAAAACCTTTTCTTTGTTAGACACACCCTGCTACCTGTTCATTGTACGGTTTAGCCTCCAGGCCTGTTATCATCTTTATTGCTCTTCTCTGCACTCTTTCGAGGGCCTCAGCATCTCTTTTTGTATGGTGATGAACAGGCCAGATGGCAACCATGACCATCAATGATCAGATCCTACCATGGTCCTTGTAAAACGCGGGACACCTTGTAAAAGAAATAGGATTTTTTTTGATGCAAGGGTTGCAGCTGCCATCTTGACATTCCTTCCTGCCCTCCCCAACCTCAGTGAACCTGTCTGGGGGGACAATTTTGAAAGGGACATGAGGTGACAATCCTGAATGGCCACCAGATGGTAGAGAGGTGACAGAGAAGATGTAGAACTATGGTCATCTGCATTTCTGCAGCGCAACTCTCTTAGCCTCAACTAACTTTCTACTTTTTTCACAGTCCTGGGCTAAAATTGTGGGGGGGTTTTCCCCTCACTGCTGTTTCTGTTCTCCAAGATTGTTGGTCTTCTATGGCACAGATCTGTGTATCTCCTTCTGCCCCACAAGCAGAGGTGGTATTCAGCAGGTTCTGGTCAGTTCTGGAGAACCGGTAGTGGAAATTTTAAGTAGTTCAGGGAATCGTCAAATCCCACTTGTGACTGGCCCTGACCCCATCTCTTCTCTGCCTCCCATTGCGTCCCAGCTGATCGGCTGGGTCTCCTTTTGTTGCCCTGCACAGGAGAACAGAGCTGGAAAGCAGGTGGGGTGGGGAGGGAAATGGGATTTTGCAGTAACCTTCCCCTGCCACACCCACCAAGCCATGCCCACAGAACCGGTAGTAAAACCATTTGAATCCCGCCACTGCCCACAAGCAATGTGGTTTCTGCTTATTCCGTGTGTGTATATGCCCCCTTCATCCAGGTGGGTATTTTTGCCACCTGGATAATAGATCAAGATTAAGTGCTCATACTGCTCTATAAAGCCTTAGTAAGACACACCTAGAATACTGCGTCCAGTTTTGGTCACCACACTATAAAAAAAGAGGTTGAGAAAGAGGGCAGAGAAGAGCAAGCAGGATGATCAGGGGACTGGAGGCTGAAACATACAATGAAGAGTTGCAGGAACTGGACATGGCTAGTCCAGGGAAGAGAAGGAACAGGGGAGATAGGATAGCAGTCTTCCAATATTTGAGGGGCTGCCACAAAGAGGAGGAGGAGGAGGAGGAGGAGGAGGAGGAGGAGGAGGAGGAGGTCAAGCTCTTTTATAAAGCACCCAAAGGCCAGACAAGGAAGAATGGATGGAAACTGATTAAGGGGAGATTCAACCTGGAAATAAGGAGAAATTTTCTGACAGTGAGAACAATCAACCCATGGAACAGAAGCTGCCTTCAGAAGCTGCCATTTGGACTGCCATTTGTCAGAAATGGTGTAGGGTCTCCTGCTTGGGTGGGGGGTCGGATTACAAGGTCCCTTCCAACTCTGTTAATCTCTAAATCTGTAAATGTGTTTGTTTTTAACTGCGATTTGCCCGTTTTATTTCACATTACAGGTTTTATCTGATTCTCTCCTTCCTTAATCTTTTATCAATCTTGGTTAACTAAGGCCCCAGAACCATGTAAACGAGAGTTCTTTACCTATTTACCATTCCTGTTTTTAGAGATGACAAATCTAGTGTTTTCTTCCATTCAAAAATATTGTCAGGACCTTTTAGCAACTGTCCATTCTATGGTATGTCTACTCCAAAGTAAGTCCTAGCTGAATTTAGTGGAGCTTACTTCCTGACTGATTGATTGATTTAACCCATTTCATCTCAGTGACTTTGGCCAGTTCCCCACAATTAAAAAGTTCCTCAAAAATGATTTTTTTAAAAAAGCTTAACAAAACATGCAAACTTTCTCTAAAAACCACATACAGTAAACAAGGGGGTGTGTGTGAAAAACCGAGAGATTGCAATCTGGTTCCATAGACTAAAACTTCTGGTCTCTTTCCAGAAGGGGTTCTTAATGCCATGCATAATAGACGGACCTTATTTAACTTTATGTAATCATTTTGGAGCAAAATGCCCAATGTTCATATCTCTTCAGCTCATTTGACAGATTTGGGAATTTTACAGCTACATTTTTGTATTTATTTTTAAGTACTGCTGGTGCTGGTGGGGCCCTGTGGAAATGCTTGTATCTCCATTCTCTGGGATTGAAAGACCCTTCACTCCATGCTGGGGATGCAGCTCTCGAAGGGCGAGAGGGACAAAATTAGGGCGCCCCACCTTTTATAAAGCCATTTCCCTTCAGGCCAAAGGATCCTTAGCTGCAATTAAACAGCTTAAGTGATTTTTCTCCGGTGGGACCAGTCTGTCAGGGCAACCTGATCTACTCAGTTATGGGATGGAGCACTCCTGCTTCCACTTTTGCCTTTCAGCCCCAATCCAGGAGCTTTTGCAGGCTGTTGCTTTCTCCACAAACTATTTTTGTGTTGAATTTATATTTTACCGACAGATATCATTTTACCCTTTATTTCTTTGTTGGTAAAATATAAATTCAAAATTAAACAGCTTGCCCCTGGCAGTGGTGGGTGCTCCATCAGGGGAGGTTTCAAGAAAAGATTGGGCAGGCATTTGTCCAATCTCATCTTGCTCTTGCTTGAGCAAGGGGTTGGACTAGAGGACCTCTGAGGTCCCTTCCAACCCTGCTATTCCATGTTCTTTGCACCTCCTGTTCCATGGGCCACCTTTCCGTTCTGTAGGTGGTTTCCCTGACCTCACAAAAAGTCAGAGATACTATGGAATAAAGCCACCAACAAGTTCCATCCCCTCAAGTTCATCGTTCAGGCTTAAAGTCCAGCCTCAGGCCCATCTGCCTGGAGAGCTTTGACTCTGGATGAAATTAGATCAAAGTTAGCCCAGAAGTTAAAAATAAAATAAAATAAGGGCTTCGAAGTGTAATCACAGAAAGGGCAGCGTCTGCTTGCTCCTTTTGACAGCCATTTGAAAAAGCGACTTTATTTAATTTCCTGTGGGTAAGAGATACTAGCACAGGGGAGCAAAATGCGGCAAAGCTTCCTTCTGTGTGTTCAACGCCAGTGAAAAGCACGATGAGAACCTGGCACATGGGAAGAAGCAGATTTTGTCACTAATGGGTTCCATATTGGAAGCCAAAACATCTCCTCAGGAAATGCTTTCATCCCATTATAGCTTCTTTCTTTCTTTCTTTCTTTCTTTCTTTCTTTCTTTCTTTCTTTC
>BLBF01000077.1:2062159-2073914 GCA_015471245.1 Laticauda colubrina | reverse complement strand
CTTCTCTTCTCTTCTCTTCTCTTCTCTTCTCTTCTCTTCTCTTCTCTCCTCTCTTCTCTTCTCTTCTCTCCTCTCCTCTCCTCTCCTCTCCTCTCCCCTCCCCTCCCCTCCCCTTCCATTTAGTATGCTATGTTTTGCTTGTCCAATTGTGGCCACCATCTTAACTTATCCAGTGACCACGTCTGAATACATCTAAAGCAGGGATCACCAACCTTGGCAACTTTAAGACTTGTGGACTTCAATTCCCAGCTGTACTGAGGAATTCTGGGAATTGAAGTCCACAAGTCTTAGAGTTGCCAAAGTTGGAGACCCCTGATCTAAAGGATTGAAAGGCCATTGTGGAAACAACCTTTTCCATAAAACCAAGCGTCTCTCACTTCTTGGCCCTTCTTTTTCCTTCACCCAACATCTTGAAGTATGTGAGTATGTGTTTCACTTTGGAACTCCAAGGTATGTGTGTGGTCCTGTCCACCATTAAACCATCTTTCCAAACAGCCTCCATGTTTCCGGTGTCTTTCTTCCACACTTGGAACTGAACCCAGGAGGCTATTTCTTCCAACAGAACAACAAACTTGGATAAAAAGGGATGAATTTGTTAACAGGCAGAGGTGAGGTCCTGCTTCACCAACTTTGCGGGGTTCGTCCCTCATTACGCTGCCCAAATCCTGGCATGGCTTTGGGCACCTGGGAGGGCATCTCCTGCCCTATTGCTCCAAGTGACTTGACAAGAAACGATTTTTTGCAAACTGCGAGGGATTACTGGAAGGGCAGAAGTTGTCGGCCAGCCTTCCCTGCAGAGGAACAAAGAACCAACTTTGCCAGCTTCCCACCAACCGATTCCCTGAGAACAACACATGGCCGATTGTTCCCAGACCTTTCCTGGTGGGCAGCGCCGCCAGTCTTGGGTGTGGCATTCAGGGCTGGGTGGCACCAGAGTGGTCAGATGGCAAGTGGCATTGTGGTGGGTGGCAAGGCAGCCTGGTGGGTGGAGGAACGTGATGCCCTTTGGGGTTCTGTTGTTGGGCTGCAGACCACTGTCGCCAAGCCGGGCATGCCTGGAGTATGGGCAGGGCCTGGGCAAGCCTGCTGGTCCTGGGAGAATGACTTCGGAAGCGGGGTCTTAGACTCTAGTTCGTGGGTGCAAGAAGACTTTGCACAAGAGAGCCTGTCTCTGCAACCAGACACATCAACTCCACCCCTCCCAGGGGCTCCAATTAACAGATTAAGCCATTCCTTTCTTCTCCTCCTCTTCTTTTCTTTTTCCTGCTTGCTGTTATTATGCACCCCGATAAAACCGGCGACAGCTGTTGATAAAGCGTCTGGCACCATCTCTTCGCGTTTGGCAGCAGCTTCTATCTAAAGACATTCCCCACGGGGTCCACATGACCCGCCCCCCTGAGTTGTGGAAGAGAAACATTCTCTAGATATTTGCATCTTGAGAGAGGCTGGGATGGAGGGGTTGAGGGGGCGACGGCTCTTTCAGTTGCTGAAATCCAAATCCTGGGTTGGTTCAGCAGGAAGTGGGTGGGAATGGGCGACAGGCAGCACCCATCGGCTCAGACGTTCCCGGCAGAATTCAGAGCATCTGACAAGGACGCCAGAGCCAGTCACAGCATCTCTTTAGAAGCCTCTTGGTCCCCTGGACCTTGGCCAGATTCAGATTAACAGAGTTGGAAGGACCCTTTAGGTCATCTAGTCCAACCCCCCCACCCAAGCAGGAGACCCTACACCATTTCTGACCGACGGCAGTCCAGTTTCTTCTTGAAAGCCTCCAGTGATGAAGCTCCCACGACCTCTGAAGGCAACTTCTGTTCCATTGATTATTTGTTCTCCCTGTCAGAAAATTCCTCCTTATTTCTTTGTTGAATCTCTCCTTCTTCAGTTTCCATCCATTATTCCTTGTCTGGCCTTCAGGTGCTTTGGAGAGGAAACGGGCAAATCGCAGTTAAAAACAAACACATTTACAGATTTAGAGATTAACAGAGTTGGAAGGGACCTTGTAATCTGACCCCCCACCCAAGCAGGAGACCCTACAACATTTCTGACAAATGGCAGTCCAAATGGCAGCTTCTGAAGGCAACTTCTGTTCCATTGGTTGATTGTTCTCACTGTCAGAAAATTTCTCCTTATTTCCAGGTTGAATCTCCCCTTAATCAATTTCCATCCATTGTTCCTTGTCTGGCCTTCCTGTGCCTTGGAGAATAGCTTGACCCCCTCCTCCTCTGTGTGGCAGCCCCTCAAATATTGGATCACTGCTCTCATTGTCTCCCCTGTTCCTTCTCTTCCCTGGACTAGCCATGTCCAGTTCCTGCAACCATTCTTCATATGTTTTAGCCTCCAGTCCCCTAATTACTTCTTGTCCTGCCCTCAGTTGTTTTGGAGAATAGGCTCCTCTTCTCTTTGACAGCCCTTCAATCACTGGAAGATTCCTGCATTAGAAGGATTAATAATAATACTTTCCTGCATCAGAAGGGTATTGGAGTCCAGCATCTCAGAACCCTGCTTCATAATTAGCACAACCTGGGGTGTGTCCACAATAGGCATAGGGCAGAGAGTGAATAACAGAGGCATGTTTTAGTAAAGAAAACCTTGTGGAAATCATTTGGACGGCAGCCAGCTCTGGCCTTCAAACAGATGGTGGGAGAACCAATAAGGAAGTCATTGGGCAATTCCCTGATAGGTGTGAATGAGGCTGGTTTCCTGCACTTCTCATTTTTCCCTCCCAATGCTGGAACCAGCTCTGGCTCCTAGCATGGCTATTTAAAATATCTCCCCTGTTTGCCTGGGAAGATGCTTCCATGGAAGCAAAGAGTTGGGATCTTGTCTATAGACTTTGGCTGGATACAGAAATAAGACCTTTCTTTGCCATTAGGAAGTTGGAACCAGAAAACAGTTCAAGATGGACTGCCACTGCTGTATCTCCCTTCCATTGTCTAAAGAAGCTTTTCCAAAAGGCAACTGGTCTTTATTGGGGTTTTTTATTGGTTCACTTTTCATCCAAGAAGCTTCTTCAGTTTTCCTCCTGGATAAAGAAGCAAAATGGTTTCAATGAAAAAAAAACCAAGAAAGTCAAGTTGCTTTTGGAAAAGCACCCTTGGGACAACCATGACCTGGATGAAATGAGAATCTCCGTAGACATACCTTCTTCCATCATTTGGAAAGGGCTCCAGGGGCCACCCAAGTGAGAACCCAGGTTTCCCATCCTTGAATTAGACAGATGTTTGGTTTCCCTGGGTTTGTGCACTTCCCTCATCATACTTCACCAGAGGCATTGCCCATAGTGCAGTCCAGGAACACTAAAACTGATAAAAAGTGGAGTTCTTTGAACATCTCCTGGAAACTCTCCCATCCCTCAGAAGGACCCAAAATTAAGAAGATTAAGACATTAAGAAAAGTGGAAGCAGGCCAGAGAGGCAAGGCAAGCAGCTTCTGACTTGAAAACATCAAGTTACCTTTTTTGAAGCACATGGTAGATCAGCTCAGCATTGACTTCAGTCTGCAGAAGAATGGCCCCCAATCCCCCATGTTTCCCTCCCATTAAGACTCCTTCCTGCTACCCTCTTGATCTAAAGCCTTTGTAAGCTGTCTGCCTGAAGAAATTGACCACGGCAAGCAGGAACTCATCTTAGGCAGCCAGTCAAAGAAAGCAACTTCAGGTTGACTTTGGTCATGAACCGTTCCATTGCCAAGAAGGAAAAATCCGTTGTCAGCCCAATGAAGGAAACAAGCAGGATTATTCCTGGGTGGGATGACCACTTTGCTGAAGGAAGCCTCATGCATACATTCTCCTTCCAAACTTAATTGGTGAGGACTTCACAAACATGTCCCTGTTGTTTTTTTCGGCAAAAGTATGGAAGTGGTTGGCTTTTGCTATCTCCAGGATGTTTTCTGCGCTTTCCAGGCCTGTGTTACCACATTTAGGACCCAACCAGGCCCCACTTGGAAATCAGCCAAGGTCAGCCACGTCCTGCCTCACTCACTTCCTGATGAGATCAGGCTTATTTAATTGGTGCTGAGATCATTTCTTTTCTCCCATTTCACCCTGTGAGTATGTGGGCACCTTTTTTTAAAAAAAAAAATGTGTTCATGTTTTCAGAGTTCTCCAAATTGGGTTTATGAGTTGGTTTACCTTTGAGAGCCATATAAGGAGAGCAAGGGACATCTTACCTCATCCCATATGGACAATGTCCCATCTGTTATAGGCTGTCAACAATATTGTTGAAATTCTACTCTGGAGTCCTGAGCTGGAAGAATTCTTGGGAATGGGACCCTTGAGGCTGAGACTAACCAAGGTCTTCTGAAGCATTGAGTTGGGGGCTTTCCTCAGACAGAGAAGGGAAAGCCCCTCCCACATTAAAATGGCAGAACCAGGTAATACCATCTGAGCTTCCCACGCATTCTCCAGGGGATCTAGGAGAACTTACTGTGGCCACCCTGCTGCAGGACAGCTCACAATGGACAATTCCATGCAGGATAACTCACCACAACAAATGTTATCTCACTGTTTCTTCGACACTATTTCCATTTTTGTCAGTGGAAATAATGTCAAAGAAACAGTGATGGACATTTATTCCGTTGAGTTATCCGGCATGGAATTGTGCTGCAGTGAGTTGTCCCATTCTGCTCTCAAGGAGCTTTAAGAATGGCCCAACTCCAAGAGAAAATTGGATTTGCCTTGCATTACAATAAGCACTTGGGAGCAACAATGGGCAGAAAATCCTTGACCACCTCCTAAAGCCAGAAATGTGCTAGCTTTCCAACTCCTTGTTCTAGCACTCCTGTTTCTGAGTGTTTCTTTCCTTCCCAGTAGAGTCCAGGAGATCCAGAAATTTCAGCCTAACTCTACATGGATGGTTTTGATCCTGCAGGAGGGCAATATATGGCATTCTTATATGAGCTCACCCAAGATCTTGTGGGTGAGATAGTTGAAACTGCATGAGATCTAACAATCTTGCATGATCTAATATTTTTAAATTCTCACAGCCAGTGTCTGAAAAGGATCTCTAAACTAAACTTACTTCTAAATACCTTCTCTTTCTGCAGTTCTTTTTTTTTTTTTTTACAAAATCTAAGTAGGCTCATGATCCAGCAACTCTTTTATACCACTTTAACTACAGTTGTGTCTGACAAGGAGTAGATTTTTATGGGTATTGTATTCCACCTACTCTCTCACTGACTAAGGCGCATACCCAACCTGTCCTCTTGATACCATTTCCCCTCAAAAACCCATTTCTCCCCTCATTGCTTTTATAGGACTCTTTGGGCAATAATCTCTTCTGTAGGCTGATTATATTGCAGGTTAGATTTCAAAGCCACAACACAATCAGTTTTGCTGGTGGGAAGTGATGACAGAGAACTGAAATATCAAATTGGATATTCTCTAGGAAACTGACAAAGAGATTATGAAATGGCTCGAGATCAGGATCTTCCAGAAGTTGATTCTGAAATTGACGATGGGGTGGGGGCCACGAGAAACAGGAGGGAAAAGAGAAAAAGTGTTCAGTAAGCAGAAGCAACAGGCAAATGTAGCTTCCACTGTTACACAAAGGAAAGGTTAAAAAAACTAGGCTAAACCCAAGCATAGAATTGTGGTAGCATTGACTGCTCCAAGCATATACTCCAGGGCTGGGATTCTACAGGTTTGCACCTATTTGCTAGAACCGGTTGTTAACCTTCTAAGCACTTTGGAGAACCAGTTGTTAGAGGAAATTTTTACTGGCCTAATCCTGTAAGGAGAGCAGGAAGGAAACATTCTGGGGTTGCTTACAGAAACTGCCTCTCTGTTAACCCTGATTACATTCTTGGCAGGACTAGATTTCCTGTCTCAGGAACTTCTCTGGAGGTTTTTTTTTTTTTTCTCCTTTGCTGGCACTTTTCTTGTGTGGAGGGACCATTCAAAGTTACAATGGCACTTTAAAAAGTGACTTATGGCCATTGTTCACACTTACGACTGTTGCAGCATCCCCACAGTCATGAGAGGCCGGGCAAGGAGATGCATGCCTTGATGTGAGTGATATTGAGTTGGCCATGCCCAGCCAATAACATGACCACCAAGCCATGACCACCACCTAAGCCACGCCGAAGCCACAGGTTGTTAAAAAATTGTATCCCACCCCTGATATACTTTGTAGTTACAAGGCATGTGATTCATGCTCCCATTTAAAGCATGGCATAGGCACATTCTTCTGCCTCTCAGAATAAAAGAAAAATTGAATTGGAAGGGACCTTGGAGATCTTCTAGTCCAACCCCCTGCTCAAGCAAGAAACCCTATACCATTTTAGACAAGTGTCTTCTTGAAAACCTCCAATGATGGAGCAACCACCATTTCTGGAGGCCAGCCATTCCGCTGGTTGATTGTTATCACTGTTAGGAAGCTTCTCCTTAGTTCTAAGTTGCTTCTCTCCTTGATTAGTTTCCATCCATTGTTTATTTTCTTTTCCTTTTTTGTATATGTTTTGTTTGCAGTTTTTCTTTTGGCAACCAGCATTTTTTGTGGACAGAGCAATGACTGTGTTAACATATTTTTCACACAGTGCTCACAGTAATAATACATACATACAAAAATTTTATGTTCCAACTTCGGACCTTAATGTGCTCATAATTATTATAACATATTCTTTTATATATCAATATATATTCTACTATTTCCCCAATTTCTACATTTCTTTATTCTTTCCATTTGTTGGGGGGTTTTTTTGTGTTTGCCTCATTATCTTTAAATAATACTATTCTCTCTTTATGATTTTTATCACTTCCTCAAAAAATATATCAATAACATTTCTTATTAACTTATTTACTTATTAACCCCTATTGTCACTAATATTTTAATATTATAGATATCACTCAGTATTCCACCACATTTTTAGTATCTACATTTTCTATAAACACCAATAAAACCAGTAATCAATTATATATAATCAATCACAAAATTATGTCTCTAAATTCCCTGAATTTATAGTCCTTGAAAACTATATTTTCCAAAATGTTCTTTTTTTCATCCTGTGAATCAAAAATAAATTTAGATATTCCTAGTCCTAATCTACCACCTCGTAATCTTAATATAATTATGTTTATAATAAATTCTATTATATATCTATATACTACTATTTCCCCAATTTAAACTCCACTTATTTCTATTAGCTTTCAATATAGTTACTATATTGCAGGATATTGTCTCTATCCATCATCTCTCAGTCTTTTTAGAATTTTATCATTTATTGATTTTTTGGTAATTCTTTTATGTTTCTCTTTTGGGATCCTATATGTCTTTCTAGCATTTTTGCACGTTAATTGTTTCTTCTACCTTGCCATTTATCTCCATCTTTTGAATATCCATCCATAACCCTTCCATTGTTTTGAAACATTGTCCTTTTTCCTTTTCTATTCTGTTGTAGGCTCTGAAGGGATTTTCTGTTTTATTTTTAGTATTTATTATTACTATCTTTTCAGTGTTTTGTTCTTCCAGTCCAATCCTCTGCAGGGGGCCTTATGCCACCCTGATCAAATTGGTAAGGAACAACAAAGAAGATTGGGGGCTGGATGCCAAAAATATAATGAACGGTTGTAGGAATTGGATTTCTTTAGTCTAGAGAAGAGAAGGTATCATGAGTCTGAATCCGAGGAGGAAGATAAAAAGCTGACAGGGAGTGGGGGTGTGGCTCCATTGGCTGTGGGGGAAACTGGGGAAGGGCAAAGTCCAGGTGGGCAGAGCAGGGGAGAGGTAGAACAAGGGAGAGGGAGTTCAGAGGAAGACACAGGTCCACCCTCTCTTCATCCTATGGCATGAAGAAGAAGAACGGAGAAGAGAGCAATGTGGGTTGCATGGCATACGGGGGAGGAAAGGGCCCTGATTCCTTTCATTAGCCACAGCTGGGAAGAAAGTTGAAAAGAGATGCAAGCTGAGTGCAGCAGCTGCTAGGAACAAACATGAGTTTATATTGTGTTGACTTTGACTATCTGCGTTCCTGGCATCCTCCCAACCGTGTGAGTTCTGCCGTGAGTGCCTTCACGTCTGGAATTCTTGCTCCTGCCCTGCCAAATTAATTACCTCAGTTTGGCGTGATTGGATTTATAGTTACAGTTTGTGTTGACCATGTGACTTGATTCTCTACAGCCAAAGGCTGTTCCTGGGAGTGTTTTTCTCTAGCCAGAAGGTAAGCAGGACATTGGGGGCAAAGTTGGAGTTAATAAAGGGACCCTTATTTATTATCTGACTGTGTTGCCTTCGTGCCACACCCCACGTCATCACAGAAGGACTTGGGGCGACATGATCTCAGTCTTCCAATATTTTAGGGGCTCAGAGAAGAGGGAGATAACCTATTCTCCTGCGGGCAGGACAAGAAGAAATGAGATGGAAACATGTCAAGGAGAGATCCAACTTAGGATAAATTTTCAGACACTGATAACAATTAATTAGTTATCTGCTGGAGCAGGGGGTTGGACTAGATAATCTCCGAGGTCCCTTCTGAATCTGCTATTCTGTTATTCCAGCGATGGAGCACCAGAGCTCCAGGAAGCTGCCTTATTCCCTGTTCTCATGTGGAGAAATTTCCCCTTAGTTCTAGGTTGGCTCTCTCTTTCAAGAGCTTGAGAAACTTACTGACTAGGGAGTGAAGAGCTTCTCTTCAACAAATACAGTTGAGCCTGCCCAGCTGCCTCTGCCTTTCTCTGCATTGGGATCCGGCTGACACTCTTGCTCTGAGTCTCAATACAGCAAGCAGCTTGCAGCTCAACTCCGGCAGCCTTTGGGAGGGACTAACTTCAAACTGGCAAAGTATTTCGCAATGGCCTTCGCCATCTAGTGGTTTCACAGAGGTGGAGCAAAGAAGCTGACCACGACAGTAGCTGGCCACAGCTACTGCAGCTGTTCCTTCTGGCAGCCACTGAGGCTCAGAATTCATTCATTCCGTCATTTATATTGCATTGATTTGTTTGATTTGCCAATGGCTGACAAGATAATAGGTATGTATAAACATGAGTACGAATACAAGAAATAGGTACAGATAAATGGGGACTATAGGACAGGGATGGTAGGCACGATGGTGCACTTATGCACTCCCCTTCCAGACCTCTTAGGAATGGGATGAGGTCAACAGAGGTTAGTTTGAGGGTAAAGGAGGGGGGGGGTGTGTTAGAGGATGTGACAACAGAGCCAGGTAGTGCATCCCACTCTGTTGCTGAAGTCATACTTTCTGCAATCATCTAATTTTGTGGACTACGCTTAAGTCCAACTGTAAGCGGCGCAGTTCAAGGTTGTCCAAGCCCAAAATTTCAAGCCTGGTAGTATAGGGTATTCTGTTGCGAGCAGAGGAGTGTAGTACTCTTCTCGTGAAATATTTGGTTGTATTAATGTCCAATATACAGTGCGGATTCCAGACAGATGAGCTATATTCGAGTCTAGCAAAAGTTTTGTATGTCCTAGTTAGCAATTCTATATTTTGGAGGAGAAGCTTCGCAAGATTACATTTACAACTCTTAATGTCTTTTGGCAATGTTTTTGGCAGTTTAGTTGTTCTACCAAGGAAGGAAGCCGCAAGCATTGCTCTTGAACTTCTTCCTCCTTTCTATTATTGGACTTTGTTTTCTTCCTAGCTAAAGTAGACCTCTTTTTGCTATGTTGAAAGGGCACCTCCTTCTCTCTCTCCTTCTCCTGCATTTTCATCCACTCCTTCCCTTTCATATCCTCCTCCTCCTTCTCGTCCCAGGCTACCAGCCAGTCCAAACACATTTGAAGAGACCCCCAACTAGAGTGGCTAAAGTAGGGGATCTGCTGATTGGCAATCCATATGCACTGCCAGGTCCAATGGATTCCTGCTCCAGGTTTATCCTTCCAGTGCATGATTCCTAACAAGAGTGCCTTGCAAGGGAGGGAGGGAAAGGGGTATCAAAAAAGAAAAAGTCAAAATGACAGCCACAACTATTCAATCAAAACTTTGCCCTTTTTACCATGCTTGCATGAAAGGTATCACATTTGGTTCATTTTGTGCACTTGCTGGTTACATTCTTTTATAGTTCATTGTCACTGAGGGTATGTGAAGAAGGAAAGAATCTGATTCAAATCAGTTATTAAGGCCACATCAGTTAGGTTTTGCATTCAGAATTGATTCAGTTTTCAGTTTGATTCAGCAAATGAATCTGATTTTGTTTGGCTCTTTGAATTATACTAATCAAATCAATTCAGTTTGAATGTGCAAACGGATTCCCAAAAAGAAGTTTGAACATGTGAATAATTATCCGCCACACTAATTTTGAAGCCAGTCTCCAATGACTTGCCCATAATCCAAAACTCTGATTCTATTTGGCTTGAATTGTCTTTGAATCAAATCTCCACACTGAAATATACATAGTCCTTTTTATCATTCTGAATTTTCATCATGAACCTAGGGAACAGATAAATGATAGATAGATGATAGATGATAGATGATAGATGATAGATGATAGATGATAGATGATAGATGATAGATGATAGATAGATAGACAGATAGATAGATAGATAGATAGATAGATAGATAGATAGATAGATAGATATGATAGATAGCAAATCCATAAGCAAGCAACAGATCTACTTTGCAGTTGTGAACAGTTTATTTCAAAAGAAACAAGAATAAGTCTAACCTGCATTTGTTCTTATGATCTCTGAATACTAATATGTGGGGTGTTATAGGACATGGCAGCATGAAGAGTGGGGTGATGGTTCTCCAGAGGTAGGTGCCCACCCTAATTTCCCCTCCAGGAAGAACATCTTCACCAGGCAGGTGGGATCCATTGGACAGCTGTTGTTGCACCCCAGTTCCTGGGCTGGTGAAGACAGGTGGTTCCCCTTCCCACCAACTGATCTTAAATAAGCTTGAGGTCCAGTCTGTGGACCAAGTGAGCAGCAGCAGCATTATTGACTGTGGTCCACCGTGGCTACTTTTAGCTGCTCTTCTGAAGTCCAGAATGAAGTTTTAGGAGAAGTAATTTCTTTTCTTCTCCTCCTCCTCTTTAGGAGATGGCTGATTCCATCTGGAGAAATCCCCCAAATGATGCATTTTTAAATAAAGGACTGGGCAGACTTAAGAGCAGAAAAATAGGTCATGTCCAGAAAGAGAGACATATGGCAGGCCCAAGGAAGCAGTTGCATTATTGGCTGGCCTGAAGCCCTCTGTGTAGCAGAACTTGGGTATTTTAGCTGCAGAGAATCACCAAGAGGTATGCAGGATGAACAGAACTGTTGCTTTTTTTTAAATTATGACTCGAGTTATAAACACTTTGGTATGTTTGATGTCCATGGAGCAGATGGAATAAACCTTCTGCTGGATCCAGCGTCATCTACCAACTGTTTAAATTACAGCCCATCTCAATTTCTAAAGAAGGGGTTTGAATTCCTGAAGAGGTTTGATATCCCTTCTCAGAAATTTTGAAGGCAGAACCCATCCTTTCCAAGTCGAAACCATAACCCTCTACTCCTTTAATAGAGGGTGTATGTAGCCAAGCTGTGCTTCCTTGTGGCTGGGGCCCATCATGTTGGTATGACATGCTCAAGTGTATGTGAAAGCCTTGAAAAGGATAGAAGAATCAATAGCTGCAGACAACAGCAGGGTTTCTCCTTCCAAGGAACCCCCGTTTTCAGCAGGTGAAGGAGCCAGAGTTGAGCAGCTTCCTGAAGATATGGATGTAAAGAACGTCCTCTGATGAAAGACAGCAGACTTATCCCACGTCATTGTTGTGCTTTTAAAGTTGTAGCAACGTTTCAGCAGAATCTCATCTGCCATC
>BLBF01000077.1:2039742-2061759 GCA_015471245.1 Laticauda colubrina | reverse complement strand
AACAGCACACATGTAAGTACCCGCGAAAGCCTAAGAAAACAAATATATATATATATATATATATACACATACATACATACATATATATTTGCCTCAGAACCATTTGGAGTTTGTTTCTTTCACTGGCTTAAGTAGAAGAGCCCATGTTGGCATCAGGAGACATGGAAATTTTGCCAGCTGAGAGCCGGCTTCACTTCTGCACTCAACAAATATTGGTGGCAGAATAAAGAGAAGCCAAAACTAAGTTTGATTTTAAGTAAAATGTAAATGTAACCAAATTTGAAGCAATTATGTACCCATAATAATTGTAATTGTTTATAATTGCTTCCTTCATCATTTTCCCCTTCTTGTCCAGTTAAATTTATAATTCAATGGTAATTATAAAGCCCCAGTTTTCAGAGGCTCTTGTCCAGCTCTCAGGGGTTTGGAGCTAAACACACCCCAGAGGCAGAAGAAAACTGCTGGCTGGAGAATTCTGGGAGTTAAAGTCCACAAGTCTTAAAGTTGCCAAGTTTGGGGACCCTTGCCGTAGCAGATCCAAACATCTTGAAGTTGCGAAGGTTGAGGCACACTGCCTTAGAAAGGGAGGGAGGGAATCTCTCCTGGCTACAATTTGCATGGTAATTAATAGAGGTTTTACATTTCTCCTCAATAGCGGAAGAGCAAACGCCTCAGTTTCCCTCTGGGAGCTAATGGGGACCCACTGGAGTCTTCAGGAAGCGCCTATCAAAGGCAGAAGCTGACAGCAAAGTGCCGATCAAGCCACTGAATAATTTTTTCCTCCAGGAGCCTCGACTTGACAGACAGGACAAAATGATGATAAATATTCCCTTGGTGGAAAATAATATAATGAGGTCTGGATCACAGAAAGAGATAAGTGGCTTGGGGAAGGGAGCCTCAGCAGGGAAAGGGGGGGAGGTTAAAGAGAAGGGAATATGCTAATAAGCCAACAAATCCCATCTAGGATCCTGATTTGTTTTGGCAGAAGAGATCCTAGCTAGCGAGGGAGCCAATTTGTGTGGGGTGAAGACGGCACAGGGGGAGAAGCCGGCGTTGTGTCATGAACAGAGGTGGATATTCAGCAGGTTCTGACCAGTTCTGGAGAACCAGTAGTGGAAATTCTGAGTAGTTCAGAGAACTGCCCAATACTGCCTCTCTGGCCCCGGCCCGATCTCTTCTCTGCCTTCCACTGAGTCCCTGCACAGGAGAATGGAAAGCAGGTTAATGGGGTGGGGAGGGAATGGAGATTTTGCACTATCCTTCCCCTGCCGCGCCCACCAAGCCACGGCCACCAAGCCCCACAACATTCACCAAGCCCACAGAACCAGTAGTAAAAAAAAATTGGAATCCTACCACTGGTCGCAAGGTCCTCTTCAGCATCTTTGCTCTCTCCTCTGTATTTTGTGGCTGGCTGAGGACACCAAAGAGATCAGGAGAAGATGAAATCAAAGCTCCCACACAAGATCAGCAATTTGGGGAGCAGGATTCAAACCGGACTTGCCAAGGCCTCTCCAGTCCAAAATATCAAAATAAGACAGGGTTTTATTTTAAAATAAATAAAATAACAACATTGCCAAAACTGATGTGCAAAAGAAGTTGAGAATTGCTTGCCAGCCCGTTGCCTAAATGTTCTGATGGGGATCTTGGAGTTCTCAGAAAATAAAAAAGGTTCAAATTCATTTTAAGAAGGCAATGAAGGATTTTAGAAGGCAATGAAGGCTGCAATTGGGTTAAAGGATGTCACAAATTAATGCCTGATAGGACAGACAACAGGTAGACTTATCAACCATTTGTTCAGTGACCATTCAAAGTTACAACATGTCATGTCCCCATCAGTCAAAATCTGAGGAGGAAGACAAAACAACTGACAAAGAGTAGGAGTGTGGTTCCGTTGGCAGTGGAGGAAACTGGGGAAGGGCAAAGTCAGGCTCAGCAGAGGAGGGAAGAGGTAGAGCAGGAGAGAAGGGGTTCAGAGGAAAACCAAGGCCCACCCCCACCCCTCTTCATCCTCAGGCAGGCAGGGAAGAATGGAGAAGAGAGCAATGTGGGTTGTGTGGCTTCGGGGGGGAGGAAAGGGACTGATTCCCTTCACAAGACACACCTGGGGAGGGAGTTTAAAGGAGAGGCAATTGGGAGAGGTGTTTATTGGGAACAAACATTGAGTTTATTTTATGTTGGCTGCTGTTACCTGAGTCCCTAACATCCTTCCAACTGGTTTGATTTACTGCCATATTACTTCACTTCTGGAACTCCTTATCTTGTCCTGTCGGATTTATTACTTTGGATTTATAGTTTAAAGTTTTCTGTTTACACCATTTTGGATTGGAATATCTGCAGCCAAAGGCTGTTGCAGGTTCCTGGGAGAGATTTTCTCCAGACCAGAAGGTAACCGGGACATTGAGGGCAAAGTTGGAGCTAAAAAGTGATCTCTACTTATTATCTGGCTGGGTTGTCTTAGTGCCACTGTGGGTCATCATACAACACCTCTGAAAATGGTGATTTATATGATCAAACCCACGTTCAAAAGCAGCCAGAGAAAGAGTTGAAAGGATTGGGGAGGATTGGGTCATAAAACAACCATGAAAGATTGTGTGCTATGTTTGTGTGTCTGTCTGTCTGTCTCTGACTCTGACTCTCTGTTTCTCTCTGTGTGTCTTTCTCTCTGTGTCTCTTTGTCTCTCTGTGTGTGTCTCTGTATCTGTCTCTCTCACACACACAGAGACACATACACAGATCTCCCTGCAATCCCCTTGTTGCCTATCTGAAGCCTTGTTAGGTGCCTGTAGAGAGGCTGGTCTCTGCTTTGCACCAATCAAAACAGCAAGGAAGACAGGATTTAGGATTATAGAGAGAAAAGGTTAGGTTTGTACTGGCCAACAAGGTACCAGTAAAATGGTGAGCACGATGGTTCCTAGTCTGGTCTAATCTCTTAGGGGACGACCTGAGCATGTCATCAGCAAGTGTTCAGTGCTGTGTGTCTAACTGTATTAACAGGAAACTTGGCGTCAGGTACACAGGGATCCCACACTTGGTTAATGGCCTAGTGGCCACCATGACAGGCTAGAGATCAAAGGAGAGCAACATGGCGGGGACTTGGCAGCCAAAAGAGATGGCCAGAGCAGGTTTTGCGGTGGGTGAACGTAGTCTAAGCAATTCCCCACTAAAATTACCATTCAATGTGGTGTAGAAAGTTAGCACCCACCCCCTCTCCTAGAAGAATGAAATATTTTCAGAAATATTAAGAAGGCAGAATATTATATTTCCCTTGTTGAGAAATGGAGAAACATACTCTTGGATAGCAACCCCTACTTTTCTGTAATAGCCCTCAGCAAATGCCAGCACTTAAGAAATAAAGAGATAACTAGCTCTATTCATAAGCAAATTCCCTGCAGCAAGGTCTGAACAAAGGTAGGATTAGCCCTTAGCCACAATAGGAATTGTCCAACAAGCCCCTTCATTGCATCAGCCAAACTTCAACCAAACTTAGCTCAGACAAACTCCTAGGTTTTGTACATGGCCCCATGGGAATCCAACAACAGCCAATGAAATACATGTTCTTGCACAGGAACAGTTCAAAGTCCAAGAGAAGGTTTAAATACCCCCAACGCCGTATGGTCAGCTGAATCAGAACCACAAACATCTGGTCCTGTTCACCAATGGGCTGTCTTTCCAATCAGCCTCCAGTCTCCATTTTGTCTCCAGTGCCTTTCTCCCAGCTTGGAACTGAATCAGATGGATATTTCTTCTCACACGTGTTTGTCTGTGGTGTGTTTGTGTGTGTGTGTGTGAAGGATACTTTCTTTGCCAATATGAGGGTTGCTGTGATGCCCGAATTCTGCCAGATTTGTTACTTTATACCAGGGGTTCACTAATATTCCTAAAACAAACTCTAACCTTTAGACACACTAAACGCACAAAAAAGGAATTAAGAAATAATTGCCGAAATTGCTGGAGCTGTGTATTATTTAAAACATGCCGCCTTGAACAGCCACAGTGAAATCCACAGTAGTGTCCAGTAACAGCATATGTATCTTTATTACCTATTTATGTAGCACAGTAGAATAATAAAGGTCGTTTAACCAGAAACACTAGAAATAAAAGGAGTCTCGGGAGCTTTGAACTTGTTAGCAAGTTACAAAATCCTTACAGATTTTTTTGATATGGCCCCCTTCCCCCAGGAACTGAATATTCCCGAGATGCTTCAGAGTCAAAAACATCTGGAAACACCAGGTCACCTGTCCCTCTGGAAAAAGGTGCCAGAAAGGGCCTCTTCTCTTCAAACCCAGGTGTCCCCTGCTAGAAGACACCATCAGGAAAGCGGTTTTCCTGGCACACCTCTGGTTTTTATTTTACTTTCTTGAGGGAAGTACGGGTGGTTCTCAGTGGTGGGATTCAGCCAGTTCACACCAGTTCAGGAGAACCAGTTGTTCACTTTCTGAGCAGTTTCGTGAACTGGTTTCTGGAAGAAATCAGTAGGGCAGAGAACTGGTTGTTAAATTATTTGAATCCCACCACTGGTGGTTCACAACTTATGACCACAATTGAACCCAACATTCCTGTTGCTAATTCTGATAGTTGTTAAGTGAGTTACAGTGCTACACTGCTACAGGCCCTTCACACTCTGGAGACCAACTGTTTCAACTCCTCCACTCAGGATGGCATTGCGTACCAAAACAACCAGACAGACGCAGATTTCCCCCCCCCCCCCCCGGTGGCATCTCTGCTAAACAGATAATTCCCACAGCACTGTCCTATGCCTAAGGATATTTGCCCATGTAGTAGGGCTGTATTACCGTATTATTATCCTCATCTTTCCTACTACCTTCTCTTATTGGTATATTATGATTTAGCACTTCATTGTTTGTATCTTATGATTTATCACTTTGTTGTTTATATGTACACTGAGAACTTGTGCACCTGAGACAAACTCCTTATGTGTTCAGTCACACTTGGCCAATAAAGACTATTGAATGGAATTGAATTTCATTCTCTTTGACTGCTCTCCTGAAAAATCTTCAACCAGGAGGAGGTGATATTGTGGGGTAAATTTGAAATTTCAGAACATCTTCTGGAAGCCCTCAGAAAGCAGAAACATGACCCATCACATAATACCACATCCTGAAACAATGTGCGGCTCACTTCATGCTGGCTGGAGAAATGGGGGGACTGAAGTCCAGACACAAAGTTACTGAGGTTGAGACATGCTAGAAGGTAAATTGTAACCTCAATCCATCCTTGAGAAGACCTGAAGCCAAATGTTCACCACCAGACACTCCTTACTGCTGCTTTTCTCTTCTGGGCAGCCAGGCATAGGTCCAAATAACACTGAGTTGGTACAGAGAACTGCCAGGGAGGTCAAAAAAGTCAAAATGGAACTGCAGTTGCACGATCAAAGTTTAATTGCCTTTTATGCATGCTTATGTAAAAATTCCAGATTCAGTTAAGGCAACCTTTCTTCATCAGGCACCGTTCCTAACCTCTTTGATTTTACAAAACCCTGCCTGTAACTGCCCTCTTGCTTGGGAATAATGGGCTTTGAAGTCCAGCTGATCAAGGGAGGCTGAATTGGTGCATGCATGTTTGGTGCACGCATCTGAAATGGGGTGCACCAAACATTTGGGGTAACAATAGCAGGGCAAGGACAAAGGTTCTTTAGTCAATCTCGTAGCTCTGCCATGGGCCATAAGGCTCTCCCTCTGCTTTAATTTGGACTGAATATGAACCAGCCTTGCAATATCACTGCTGTTGCTTTTTTAAACTTATATTTGTGCAGGTAATGATGATGGGTTCTCATTTATGCAAGATTATCCTTTTATCACATTTGCAGACATTTATGAGGCTCCTGTTTTGCTCCTGGGGGCATCATCAAGTGAGTTAAGTTGCACTATTTGATTCCTGCAGAGAACTGGCAGGCCCTGTCTCTCCTGAGTGATGAGCCGCGGCTGCCTTTGCCAAATAGAGTCTGTGTGATGGATATGGCACGCATGAATATGATCGCAAGAAATTAACATGTTTATTGAGGAAACGCGGGTGTGTTTACATTCTGCTACCCATGGCATTACCTTTTATCACATATAGACACCGCTTTTTTTTTTTTTTTTTAGCAAGAAATGTACACAAATGACTTCCATTTTGGTTCACAGGAGGAGAAACGAAAATTGGAAAAAAATTAATGAATCTGCAGATTTTTTTTCCTTTAAATAACAGTTGGAGGGAGAAAGAGAATTGCAAGCTTGCTTGTTATATTTTGGTCAAGTTAAGTCTTGACATTTGGGAAAATAATGATACCCTGTGCCAGATCTTCTTTAAAGTACACATTTGGCTGTGGGCATGCACGCTCACTGAACCATTGTTACACTGGCTGAATCCCACGACTGTTTCTGGGACATAGTTGTAAATCTAATCTTACAAAGCTTCTCCTCTAGTAATATTGAATTGCTAACTAGGGCATACAAAACTTTTGCCAGACCAGTACTCAAATACAGCTCATCAGTCTGGAATCTGCACTGTATATCGGACATTAATACAATTGAGCGAGTCCAGAAGTATTTCACGAGAATTTCTGCTTGCAACAGAATACCCTACACCACCAGGCTTGAGATTTTGGGCTTGGACAACCTTGAACTATGCTGCCTATGGTTGGACTTAAGTGTAACACAAAATTATCTGCTACAATGTACAATGACTACTTCAGCTTCAATCACAACAATAAAGAGTACACAACAGATACAAACTCAAGGTAAACCACTCCAAACTCGACTGCAGAAAGTAGGACTTCAGCAACAGAGTGGTCAGTGCCTGGGATGCACTACCTGACTGTTGTCACATCCTCTAACCCTCACTCCTTTAAACTTAAACTATCCACTATTGACCTCACCCCATTCCTAAGAGGTCTGTCAAGGGCATGCATAAGTGCACCATCATGCCTACCATCCCTGTCCCATTGTCCCAATTTATTCGTACCTATTTCCTGTATTCTTACTCATGCCTGGATCTTGAATCTTATCTGATCTCCACGGGATGCTTCTTGAGCATGGATGTACATCAGCCTCCATCTCTCTCGTTCTTTGCTTATCATGCTAATTTGATGCCACATTATTCTCTTGGGTGACATGGAAATAAATTTGACTCCAGAGTTACAATAACTAGTCGTAAAAATTTTGATTGCCAATATCTTGGAGGCACTTTCCCTGCGAATAGTAAGATGAAGTGAATTAACAGCGTGAAAAATGGTTGGCAACGGCAAGAGAGCGACATTGTAAATGTCCCAATAATTTCTCCTGTGACACAGGATTGCTGTGGGCAAGGAAACACACAAAAGGTGAAGGCTCGTTGACACGCCGAAAGAAAGACGGGCTTCTACCACCACGAAGAATAACCTTTCGCAAACACACTTCCGATCAGAACTCTTGGCAGGAATCCAGGGAGAATGTTTCTAAAAACTTGAACTGGGGCTCTTTCCCCTCGAAATGACAATTTTTCAAAGATAGTGAAGACTTCCACAATCTGGAACCTTCTAAACGTTAGACCTCAACTCCTCAAATCCTCAGTCATATGATATCCATAACCTTGGAGGTCATCTAGTCCAGGGGTGGCCAACATTTTACATCTCAGGGACCACCAAACTCATCATTTTAAATCCCACAGACCACTAATATGAATTTTGACTGACAGTGGCTTGCTGACATTGGTGGGAAAGTCAGTCCCATATTCCAGAGCTGTCGTAGTCACAGGACTGGCCCTTTGGTTATCCCGGAGCAGCTCCTCCAGTCCATGGTAGGCCGGTGCACCCAGGTGGAGAAGTAGCTGCTCCGGGATGACCAAAGAGTCCTGTGACCACTGCAGCTCTGGAATATGGGACCAACTTTCCCACCAATGTCAGTAAGCCACCCCGGGACGGATTTTCCTCCCCCGCTGTTGGTCTTACTTTCCAGTTCCAGCTCACGTGGCTCTACTCAAGGTAAGGTTTGCACTTGGCTGAAGGGTGGGGGCAGCGAGTGGGTGGGCCATGTGGCCATTGTGTTCCTGTGCAGCCTGGATTAATTGCTTTGGGGGGGGGACATATTTCTCTGCCGACCACCAAAATTTTCTTGCAGACATCCAGTGGTCCCTGGCCCACTGGTTGGCGACTACTGTTTTTGTCCAACCCCCACCCAAGCAGCAAACCCTACATCTAGCTTTAGCTACAGGTTACCCTAGATATATGAACTTAACTGGGACTAGAATTTCCCTGGTAGTTGTTCGGTAAGTGGGGAGGTTACCAAGGGTGATCATGTGATCCCAGGATACTACAATCATTATAAACACATGCTAGTTGCCAAGTGCATGGCTTTTAATCACATGACCATGGAGATGGCACGATGGTCATTAATGCTATGACCAGTTGCCAGAAACTTCAAACAGTTGCTCAACAAATGATTGTAAGTTGAGGACTACCTGTGAGTCCATTTCAGTGTTTTTGTGGGGGTCTTTCTTCGTCACAAATTAGTAAGAAAGGGAACTGGAATAACGTAATTTGGAATAACTAATGGGTGTTCTTCTTAATGGAGCATTTCTTCACCCCCATCAACTTTAAGATGTGTGAATTTCAACACCCAGAATTCCCCATGCTGGCTGTTGGTAATGTAACACATAGGCCTTTAAAATAATTTTCCTCCCCAACAGACATTGCTTCAAAGTACATTTTTTTGCACGTCCCATTTATCATGGCTCAAGCCCAGATAAATTCTCAGTTAGACATAGAACATAGAATAGCAACATTGGAAGTTTTCTGGTCAACCCCTCTGCTCAAACAGGAGACCCTATACCAGTGATGATAAATCTTTTTGACACCATGCCCAAACCAGAACATGCGCATGCATGCAGGTGCATGCTGGAGCACCAGAAACTTGAAGACCAGCTGGCCGGTGCATGCGTGTGCACCGGCCAGCTGGTTTTTGGATTTGTAGCACAACGTCACATGTGAAGACCAGCTGGCCAGCACGCATGCATGCACCAGAAACCAGAAGAGCAGCTGGCGAAGGTGTATGTGCCCACAGAGAGGGCTCTGCATGCCACCTCTGGCACGCCTGCCATAGCTTTGCCATCACGGCCCTATTCCATTTCAGACAAATAGCTGTCCAATGTCTTCTTAAAAGCCTCCAGTGATGGAACACCCACCACTTCTGGAGATAAGTCGTTCCACTGATTAATGGATTTCACTGTCAGGAAATTCCTCCTTAGTTCTAGGTTGGATCTCTAATGATCTTCCTACTGATTAGGTTGGAAGGGACCCTGGAGGACCAGTCCAATCAGGGGTGGGATTCTACCAGTTCACACTTATTCTCTAGAACCGGTTGTTAACATTTTAAGCAGTTCGGAGAAGTGGTTGTTAGAAGACATTACTGGGCTAATCCTGTAAGGAAGGCAGGAAGGAAACATTCTGGTATTGCTTACAGAAAGTGCCTCTCCATTGACCCTTATTACATTCTTGGCAGGACTAGACTTCCTATTTCAGGAACTTCTCTGGAGCTTTTTTCCCTCCTTTGCTGGTACTTTGCTTGTGTGGAGGGACCATTCAAAGTCACAATGGCACTGAAAAAAGTGGCCTATGACCATTTTTCACACTGACGACTGTTGCAGCATCCCCACAGTCATGAAAGGCCAGGCGAAAAGATGCATGCCTTGATGTGAGTAATATTGAATTGGCCACACCCAGCCAATAACATGACCACCAAGCCATGTCTACCCAGTCACAGGACCACCCAGCCACGCCCATCACCTATGCCATGCCCACAGAAATGGTTGTTAAAAAATTTGAATCCCACCCTTGAGTCCTTGAGTCCACCCTTGAAGATCTCTAGTGTTGGAGTACCCATCACTTCTAAAGGCCAGCCATTCCACTGGCTTATTGTTCACACTGCCATGAAATTCCTCCTTAGATCTAGGTTGTATCCCTCTTTGATAATCTTCCACCAAGGTTACTCCTTGTCCTGCCCTCAGGTGCTTTACAGAGCAGGTCAACCCTGCCTTCACTGTGACAGGCCCTCAAGTCATGGAAGACTGCTAATGATTCAGATAATTCTCTTTCACATATTTGGGCCTATAGCTTCCCAGTCTACCCACCCACCCTCTGGTCAGAATGGATAAACCTTGTGTTTGTGCTTAGGCCGAGAACCAGTCAGGAGAACCACGTTCTCTTGATGTGAATTCATTTCCAAGAATCTCACCAAAAGCCAACCTGTGTTGGAGGAACAAAATGCATCCACAGAGCTGAAGCAAACAGCTTGAAAATAGGGGTACAATATAAGGCCATGAAATATTCAGTGAGCAATTACAGATGGCCGTAAATCGTTCCCTTTTTTAATATGGTGGAACCAACCTTCACCATACTTCAGTTATGAAATTAATGCTCACAGTTAGGGGTCAAGACAGGTAGCTTGGAAGCAGCTCAAGGCACAGAGGATTCACGATCTGCCTCGCGTTACCGATTTAGTTATTTATGTGCTTTATTCCATGTCCTTAAGATTATCCTGGCATTTTCCCATGATCTAAAATGAATGACTGGTTTCCTTGCTTGGTTACATGGAAAGGAAAGGCAGAATGACTTTTAAAAGAGCAAGCCTTATGTTTACATCTGATGACCAGGCCATTCTTGTGTGAATGGCGTCTAAAAGTGCCCAAGATTGTCAAAAAAGTCAAGATGGCAGTCACAACCATTTACTGGCTGGGGAATTCTGGGAATTGAAGTCCATGCATCTTAACGTCGCCAAGGTTAAAGAAACACTTTCCTACTCCTTTTTTAATGTGCAAAAGAGGAGCAGAGCTCTGAACACAAAGCAGCGGCTGCCATTTTGACATTTGCCTCCTTAGGCAGATGCCCCTTATTGAGCCCACATTGTGCTAAGATAAGTGCATTCACACTGTGACTTCAAGAATCAAGAAGGTCTCTCTCTGCAGTCCACTAAAAGATCTGCTTGAAATTTTGGTGCTCTCTTAACGGCTCCTGATGGTTAATTCCTGGAGCTGAGTCAGCTTCTCTGCAGTCACACCTGTGCAACTTTGCAGTGACTTGAAGATTCTTCCTTGCAGAAAATGACTCCAGCAAGAGCCATAGAAAATACAGTTAATGTGGGAAAAATCGAATTTCCCTTAATTAAGTAGTTTTGTAATTAGCACTTGAGAGATGAGTTATGCGACAATGGCAGAGTTGGCATCCAGCCATTGTGAAGAATCACCAGCAATGGGGAAACTGTAATAAGCCGAGTTGGATTGAACGTCCAACTATCTCTGAGCAGACATTCCCAACCCATACTAGCCATGAGGAAGGTTATGGAACAATTCACCATGGCCAACCTGCCACGACCATCTTGCCACACGGCCATCTCACACTGTGGCCAACTCACCGTGGGACAATTCCACTCAGGAAAACTCAATGTGATAACTTGTTACCCACCACTATGTTGAAGAAACAGTGGATAATGTTTATTGTGTTGAGTTATCCTGCATGGAATAGTCTCTGGCGAGTTGTACTATGGGGAATTGACCATGGCAAGATAGCTGCAGCGAAATGGCCATGGGGTGATGGCCATGGTGAATTGTCCCATTCAACAGAAGGAATGACTTCATCCTCTCCCTGTTGCTTCTCCCATGACTGACTGTCCTGGACAGACGGTCCAGCTGCTGAAAGTCCAGGGATGGACTCTTGGTGGCAATATGTCAGGGAATTGCGCTGCAGGTGTTTAAATGAAGTCAGAGACTCTGACACGAAGTTTTATTCTTATAGAAATAAACATATTTAATTCCTCTATTTACATCAGACAAGATACTCAGGCACATCACCACATCACTAAATCATGAGGTAAATCATGAGGTAAATCACACAACAGCCTACAGAGCGCACACACAAGAAGAAAAAAGGTGGTGGGGGGAAGGAAACTCTCCCTTTATACCCAGCATCCAATCATAGATTGCCTCATGTAGGAGTCCACACTCTCCAACCAATCAGCTACCACTGTGTGTTCTGGCCCGTTGTAATTTTGAGCGGTCACCAAACACATGGTTGAGGTCTACCTGCATTTGTTCCTACCTGAGGTGGTGTCTCTTTGGGTAGAGAGAGGTCATTTGAAATCAGGGATTTCAACCCTGAAATTTCAAATTTCAACCAGCTGGAACATATTAAATTAAATACCTGGTTTCAAATGACCTCTCTCTACCCAAAGAGAGACCACCCTCAAGTAGGAACAGTACAGGTGTACCTCAACCATGTGTTTGGTGACCGCTCAAAATTACAACGGCTCTAAAATAAGTGATTGTGATCAGTCCTCACACTTACGACTGTCGCAACATCCCCATGGCCAAATGATCAAAATTCAGGCACTTGGCAACAAGCATGAGCTCATGATGAGCACAGCATCCCGGGTTCACATGATCACCATTTGCAACTTTCCCTGTCAGTTTCCAACCAGCAAAGTCAATGGAGGAAGCAAGATTCGCTTAACAGCTGCAATGGTATGCTTAACAACCATGGCAAAAAAAAGATTGCAAAATTGGGTGTGATTCCCTTGCTTAGGAATGGAAATTGTGATCCCACTTATGGTCAAAAGTCAAGGACTATATATATCCTTCCATAGTCTCAGAATTATTTTTTCTCTCTGCAAATGTTCTCTTTGGCTTTAATTTGGAAAAGAGGCACACCTCCAATGTAGCTTGATGCTCAACTTCCAGGGGGAAAGTATGCAATATGTCACACATTTCCTTGCAGAGCTTTGGCTCCGGTGCCCAGGTGCAAGGCTTTGGGCAACTGAAGATTTATTTTAAAACAATAAAAGGGGAAAGTTAGTGTGTACCTCCAGACCAATACATAATGGTCTTTAATCCTTTTCATGTAATTGTTATTACATTTCACTTTCTACTAAAGCACAGTTTGTGTTTCCCTGGCCGCATCTATTCTCAAGAGCATATCTCCAATGTGACACATTAGGGGAAGTGTTCTGGGCTGCTTCCTTCATGGAAATATTTCCAAGTGTGCTTTATCGTACAGGTGAACATGAAGTTCTCTCATTCTTAAAAAGCAGTATGAGGAGTAGAGTAGAGCAGAGTAGAAAGAACAGAACAGAATAGAATAGAATGAATAGAATAGAATAGAATAGAATAGAATAGAATAGAATAGAATAGAATATTCCTTATTAGCCAAGTGTGATTGGATACACAAAGAAATTGTCTCCAGTGCATAAGCTCTCAGTAAACATACAGGCAACAAAGTGGTAAATCATAAATCATAAGATACAAATATAAATCATAAGATAGAACCAAAAAGTGATAGTCATAAGATACCAATAACAATAGGTAATACAAAAGATAAAAGAACAATAATACAGTCCCACTATATGGTTAGATATCTTTAGGCATAAGACAGTGCTGTGGGAATTCGCTTTTTAGCAGAGGGATGGCATGGCGGGAAAAACTTTCTTTATGTCTAGTTTCCTCCCTTTTTCCTTCCTTTCCTCTTTCCTCTGCGCACATCTCGTCTTGCCATGAAACAGTCCCTGCAGAGTCTCTCTTAAAAGTCCTTAACACCATCAGTTCTTGGCTAGAGGTTAAAGTTTTCATTAGGCCAGGATTGGTTTTCTAAACTGTTGTTGTCATCGCTGTCATCATCATTAAACCATGGCTGTCTCTGATTCTTTGCATTCTGTTCATCTGCCAGTTTCCACGTTGGCAATGGCTGGCTTCTGCTCTGCTCCTGGGAGTGAGACAGCATCACTCATCAGTGTTCTGGATTTTGTACAACCTTAACGTTACTTAAACGAAGGCTGAATGTTTGTGTGCATTGTTAGCAATTGGTGATAGATGCCTTTGGGGGAACCACACATTCAATAACAACACTTCCCAATCTCTCTCTCTCTCTTTCTCTCCCTGCCCCCCCTCCACCCAAAAATAGACAAAAAGGGTTTTTTTAATGGGAGGCGACATAACTGCTTGCAATTTGGCTATTCATTGTGTCTTTGGCATTTTATGTACTGCATTAGCTCAGGCAATTTCATGCATATGGATATAACGCATTAAGTGGAGGCATTTAAATATAGTGAAACTAATTTTATGATGATTAGTTGAAGGAAATCATTGCACTGCTATCATCTATATAGGAGCCAATTTGCATGAAAATGCCCAAAGTTGCTATGCCAACATTTTCGCTGCTGCCGGTCGGGGTCGTCTTCGTGTCAGGACTTTGTATTAAAAATCGGTCTCCAGTGCCGACTCTTTTAATTCATTGCAGGCTTTAGGCCATTTGCTCACAAAACGCTTGCAGTAAAACAAATGAATAGCTAAGATACTCATTTGCATGATTCCCATTTCCGAACCGTTCCCCTGAAATTAAAGGAAGCCTGCGACTTTGGTGGAGAAGACGGATGGGCAGATGAACCAGGCAATTAATATTTTTTCGGCACTCTCTTTTAAAGCCCTCCAAAGACGGGAGCAACACATGCTGCCTTCCAGACAAATTGGGTCCCACCACACTTGCAGCCTCGCCGTGGCAGCAGCTCGCTCCCCCTCTCTTCCCCTTTATTGTCTCACTTACATTATCCAGTAATTAAAACTATTTACCATTCCTACTTATCTGCCATCTGCTGCTATTGAGGCGTCCTGCTTTCTATAAAGCCATCTTCAAAGCAACAAGGAAAAGAGCAGATTCAAACGCATTTGGGACAGGATGGAAAGGATGGGGAGGATGGAAAGGGGAGGGGGAAGGGGTCAGAAAGGGGCAGCCCTGTTCCTGCTGAGGCTGGGGAGGGGAGGCAGGAGACCAGCTGGCTCACGCAGCCAAAGGACAAGGACGATGGATGCCAGAGGCCTCTGTTGGCTCTAGGCGGCTGAGCAACATCCTTTGACTCCCCCTTTAATGGGGCTCCTCAAGGGACAAAACCCAGAAATCTCTTTTGCAACTTGTGTTTAGTCCCCCCCCCCCGTGCTACACTCTGCCAAGAAGATTCAGAAAGGCTGACTCCAATTCAACAAATAGTTCCATCTAATGTTTATTTTATTTATTTATTTATTTTATTTGGTTTGTCAATTGCTTACAATCTTTGTGCATAGCAGTGGTGGGTTTACTGATTTACTACCAGTTCTGTGGGTGTGGCTTGGTGGGCGTGGTGTGGTGGGCTTGGCATGGTAGGCATGGCTTGGTGGGCATGGCAGGGGAAGGTTACTGCAAAATCCCATTCCCTTCCATTCCCACTAACCTGCTTTCCAGTTCCATTCTCCTGTGCAGGGCAACCAAAGGAGACCCAGCTGATCAGCTGGGACTCAATAGGAGGCAGAATAGATGGGGTTGGCAGGCCAGTCAGAGGTGGGATTTGCCGGTTCTCCGAACTACTCAAAATTTCCACTACCGGTTCTCCAGAACCAGTCAGAACTGGCTGAATACCACCTCTGGTGCATAGGTGTTGCTTCTGGGTGTGCAAATGTCCACTGCAGCCTTACCCATCTGGCTATCTCTAGCCAGAAGTCTCATGGCTGCAATTCCCAGAATGCCCAGGTAAGCCTGGGCATTCTGGGAGTTTGTAGCTCCTATGCTTGCAGTCCCAATTGCATACTTGCAAAGAGTGATGGGATTAATCCAAAGATGTGTTTAAAAAGACCCAAAGATGTTGTGCGTTGAAGACCCTGCCTGTCACAGAAGGACCAGCGGTGTATTCTAACTCTATTCCAAAGAAGAGAATTGGATAGGAATAGAATATACAGAATATGACTCTGTATATGTGACAATTTCCTGAAATACCATGATGAGCAGGATGGTGGTTTAATCCTAGGTAGCAGCAGATGTTTCTCTCTTAGAGTGCAAAGAAAAAAATTATCTGCTGCAAACTCTACATAGGCATCAGGAAAGACATCCGGCCAGTAAATGCTCAGCTCCATCCATTCATCTTGGCTCTACCCCTAAATTAAGGGAATTTTATATAACTCTTAAGATTAGAATATGACTCTATTCTAGTCGACCAAGTTGGCACTAAATTGATAAGACAAAATCAGGCCTAACACAATCCAGCTTTTCTTCACTTATCTTCTTGAGATGCATGCCATTTGCAAGAGTCACTATTTTGCATGCTCATACATACCATGTTGCATTACTGAGAGGATGCCCAGAAGGGATACCTCCTACACAACATTGTTGTTGTGTTGATGATCCAAACTGTTTCAAAGATCTTGGAGTCCTCATCTCTAATGATCTAAGTGCTAGAGCCCACTGTAACTACATAGCCAAAAAGGCGTTAAGAGTTGTTAACCTAATCTTACATAGCTTTTTCTCTGGTAATATCACACTACTAACGAGAGCATACAAAACATTTGCCAGACCAAAACTCGAATACAGCTCATCAGTCTGGAACTCACATTACGTATCTGATATTAACACAGTTGAGAAAGTCCAGAAATATTTCACAAGAAGAGTTCTCCGCTCCTCAACATATTGCAGAAGACCTTATGTCACCAGACTCGAAATTCTAGACCTAGAAAACCTAGAATTATTCTGCCTTCGGTCTGATCTAAGTATAGTATATAAAATCATACATTGCAATGTCCTACCTGTCAATGAGTCCTTCAGCTTCAACCATATAAAAACAAGAGCACACAATAGATAACAAACTCAAGGTTAATCGCACCAAACTTGACTGCAGGAAATACAACTTCAGCAGCAGAATGGTCAATGTCTGGAATCCTCTGCCTAACTCTGTGGGTTTTTTTCCCCAAACCCCCAAAACTTTAACCTTAGACTGTCTACTATTGACCTCACCCCTTTCCTAAGAGGTCTGTGGAGGGTGTGCATAAGCGCACCAACCTGCCTATCGTCCCTGTCCTATTTGTTTCATTTATTTTTCTTATATGTACCCATGTATTCAGCACTATGTTTTTACTTATACCTATTATCTTGTAAGCAATTGACAAACCAAGTACATAAATAAAATAAACATTAGATGGAACTATTTGTTGAATTGGAGTCGCCCTTTCTGAACCATCTTGGCAGAGTGTGGCACGGGGGGGGGGGGGGGACTAAACACAAGTTGCAAAAGAGATTTCTGGGTTTTGTCATAGTCTCATAGTCTGGGAGTTGTTTAATGGTGGGAAACTAAATGTTGGAACTTTGCTCAGAGTTTACAAGCAGGGGTGGGATTGTACCAGTTTGCACCTAATCTGTAGAACCAGTTGTTCTAACATTCTAACCAGTTTGGAGAACTGGTTGTTAGAAGAAATTACTGGGCTAATCCTGTAAGGAAGGCAGGAAGGAAACATTCTGGTGTTGCTTACAGAAACTGTCTCTCTGTGAACCCTTATTACATTCTTGGCAGGACTGGACTTCCTGCCTCAGGAACTTCTCTGGAGTTTTTTTCCCCCTCCTTTGCTGGTACCTTGCTTGTGTGGAGGGACCATTCAAAGTTACAATGGCACTGAAAAAAGTGACTTATGACCATTTTTCCCACTTTCGACTGTTGCAGCACCCCCCACAGTCATGAGAGGCCAAGCGAGGAGATGCCTGCCTCAGTGTGAGTGATGTTGAGTTGGCCATGCCCAGTCAATAACATGACCACCAAGCCACGTCACCCAGCCACATGACCACGGAGTCACACCACCAACTAAGCCACACCCACAGAACTGTTTGTTAAAAATTTCAATCTCACCCCTGTTAACAAAGCTTGGTAAGAGCCAGGAGGGGCTGAAGGTAGACTCTTTCCTGCCTCATGAACTAGAACGGCAGTCCTCATGGCTTCTGTCTTAGGATTGCCACCTCTAGGTTGCAAAAAACTCCATCCAGAAGTGTTGGCCCTAAAGATTTCAGCCATCCTATGGTCTCCTGGAGTTTAGCAACCCAGAGCTGGATGCCCTTCCATGTTATTTTTTATTCGAAAAATCCAAGGCCCCTCAGGTTTGTTGTTTCAGGTAGTTGTCGCATGGAAGTAAGGCTGGCTTCACCCCTGTTTTGTCCAAAAATTCATGATAGAAAGACCCAGCATCCTTTGACAGTCTACTAGTGGCTGATCCTTGGGGGAGGAATTGATCATTGCCTCTTGTGCCTGCAGCATTTCCATTCTCTCTCTTTTCATCAAGAAGCCAGAAAAGTAATCCTGGTTTTGAGTTACCTTTTCCACTGTGGGTTGAAATCCTATTTCAAAAGGAAGGACTGAGGAGCACAATGGACATTTACAGTGCTGTAACAATGACCAATGAACAGTGAGAGCTAGGCTTTGGTTGAAAATGACACCATGCCCTTTGTTGAATTCTTAATTCCTCTATCATGGGTCACTGCAAAGAGAACAAGAGTTCTGCAGAGCTTCTATGCCATTTCTAAGTCTTTCGGAAGTCTGGAAAAGTTCTCAAATTTTACCTCCACTTCAAGCTTCAGCAGCAGCCTTCAGATGGACTAGAAGGCTGCTGACCTTTTCACTCCTGGCCATTTTGGGGGGAGTCTCCCAATTTTAAGCATTTGCAAAAAAACATTTAAAGGGAGGGAAAAAAATATTCATGAGATGTTTTGGTTGTCCATCATGCAGTAATGTAAACTAGATGTAGCTAGTCCTTGGCTTATGAGCTAGTGGTGGGGTTTGATTTTTTTTACTGTGGATTCTATGGGCCTAGCAGGGGAAGGTTACTACAAAATCCTCATTCCCTCCCTGCCCAACTAACCTGCTCTCCAGCTCTGTTCTCCTGTGCAGGGCAACCAAAGAAGACCCAGCTGATCAACCGGGACTCAGTGGGAGGCAGAGAATAGATTGGTGGGGCTAGTCAGAGGTGGGATTTTCTGGTTATCCAAACTACTCAAAATTTCCACGACCGGTTCTCCAGAACCGGTCAGAACTGGCTGAATACCACCTCTGGTGCATAGGTGTTGCTTCTGGGTATGCAAGTGTCCACTGCAGCCTTACCCATCTGGCCATCTCTAGCCAGAAATCTCGTGGCTGCAATTCCCAGAATGCCCAGCTGAGCCTGAATAACAGAGTTGGAAAGGACCTTGGAGATCTTCTCGTTTAACCCCCTGCAGAAGCAGGAGATCCTCATTCAATCAATCGGAGTAGAACAGAGCTGAAGAAGCTTCTTGGATGAGAAGCGAAATGTCTTTAAAAAATAAAACAGAAAGTCCAATTGCCTCTTGAAAAAAGCACCTTTGGGCCAACCATGACCTGGAGGACTGAGAATCTCCACAGACAATCAGAATAGAGTTGGAAGGGACTTTGGAGGTCTTCTAGTCCAACCCCCTATCCAAGCAGGAGACCCTTTTCAGACAAATGGCTGTCCAGTCTCTTCTTAAAAGCCTCCAGTAATGGAGCATCCACAACTTCTGGAGGCAAGCTGGTTGATTGTTCTCACTGTCAGGAAATTTCTCCTTAGTTCTAGGTTGTTTCTTTCCTTGACCAGTTTCCACCCTTTGATGACCCAGGGCACGGCACAAAAGGAACAAAGTCACAAAAGTAGGTAAAGTCCCTTTAGTTCCTCCAACTTGGCCTCCAAGGTCCAACTATCACCAGATGAAGAAAAAACTCTCCCAAGAACAGTTTTTAAAGGGAAGAAATTCCATCCAAACTCAAAGTACATATAAATTATTAATAAAAACCAACACAAACCACACTGCAGCAATTAATGAGACAGAGCAGGATGAGGGATTGAAGACATCAAAAGATAACGAAATACACACACTTGGGGGGACACCAGAACTCAGGTAAGACTTGACAAACCAGAATAATTTCACGCTTTGCTTCCAGCAACTTTGCCATGTGCAGTTTGCCCTTTTAAACAGCCTTCCCAGCTGCAACTCCTGAAGGGGATCAGGGGCCTTTCCTCCCCGTAAACCATGTTGCTCCCTTTATTTGTTCCTCCCTGCATGCCCCAGGATGAAGAAGGGGTAGGCCTGGGTCTTCCTCTGAATGCCCAGCTGGCTTGTGCCCTTCCCCAGTTTCCTCCACAGCCACTGGAGTCGCACTCCCACTCCCTATCAGCTGTTTCACTTCTCCCTCCCAATCAGATTCCAACAGGGGCATGACACACCCATTATTTCTTGTCTTGCCTTCTGGTGCTTTGGGAAATAGGATGACAACCCCTTCCCCTCTTTTATGGCAGCCTCTCAAATATTGGTTATGTATTCATATATTATGTTAATTAATATAATTACTATAATAATGTATTAATAATGTAAATATTTCTTCTCTGGTGGAAGGTTGGGCAAGAAATGAAGGTTGAAAGCTGCCTCTTGTGGGTCTCATATCTCTTGGAGGCAGGTGGGGTTTTTAGGACAGCAACACCAGTGACAGCAACACCACAAACATCATCAATTTGTGCCCCAAATGGAAAAAAAAATATTTCCCAGGATGTCAAGAGGCATTAAGCACCCCTTACGAGCTGCTTTGATAAACCATAGCCACAGGGAGGAAAAACCTTAACCTAAGGATCCCATTTAAAGTAAACTATGAGAATTATATATAAAAGAAATCTTTTAGGTAGGAATTGAGGAGCAAATGATTTTTGGTCTCTGTGGGGACAAATGAGCCATAACAAGAGCTCAATTCTACATGCATGTAATATTACCCTATGGTTCAAAAAAAGGCTTTTAAATCACACAAATGCAGTTATGGGCCATTGTACAAAATAAACATTTCACTGTGCTCTGGACTGGGTGTTTTGGATTCTTTTTTTTTAATTCTTTGATCGAAAGAGAGGTTAGTGAGTTTCATTGCTTTGTAAATTAAAGCTGCTTTTTTTGATTTGATTAAGCCTTCTCCGTGTTGGAAAATGACAATTACCAGGATATATATTTTTGGCTATTCTGCAAATGGATTGGTACCCTTTTAACCAATCCACCAAAGCTTCACTGAGGATTTCAATACCTATTTTAATTAAAACAAAAGCCTACGTAACAATAATGTCTGCCTTTAAAGGGAGAGGAGAGAAAATGCTCAGTGTTTTAAATCAGCTTTAATATGTCTTAAGGAGTGGGTGACGGATATGCCAAGCGCCGGACTCTGACAACGTATTTGGTGATTCCGGATGCTTTCAGAATTTCCTTATTATATCGCTGACAGCCATTCAGTGAATTCTAGTTCCTTTTTAAAAAAATACTGACAATTCTCTGGCAGAAATTATTCTTTCATACATTAGAGGGGGACCAATAATTGTGCTCCTTTGGTTACAGCTGGCCAGTGCTCTTGGCCTTATGTCAGGTGGTCCTCAACTTATAACAGTTCATTTAGTGATCGTTTGAAGTTATAAAGGCACTGAAAAAAATGACTTATGACCATTTTCAGATTTACAACCATTGCAGTATCCCTCTGGTCACATGATCAAAATTCAGATGCTTGGCAACTGGTTCATATTTATGACGGCTGCAGTGTCCAGGGGTCACATGATCAACTTTTGTGACCTTCGGACAAGCGAAGTCGATGGGGGAGCCACATTCACTTAACAAACATGTGACTAACTTAAGAGTGTAGTTCCTTGTGCTTTTTGTACAGCACAAGTTCCTTGTGCTTTTTTGTATATATTCATTTAATGACTGTGACAAGGAAGGTCATAAAAGGGGAGGGTAAAACTCACTTAACATTTGTCTTGCTTAGCAATGGAAATTTTTGGGCTCAATTGTGGATGTATGTCAAGGACTACCTAAATTCTTATGGTTGGTCACACAGTCAAGCAAGGGTTTAGACAGGATTCATCACTTTTGTCCACCTATTGAGTCCTTCCCCCAGCACCTGGGATAGGCAGATAGAATAGGAATAGGAATAGGAACAGAAGAGAACTAGGAATGGAATAGCATAGCATAGCATGGGATAGAGTAGGGTAGGATGGGGTAGAATAGAAGAGAACAGAAGAGAAATAGAAGTAGAAATAAGTAGAAATAGAAATAGAAATAGAAATAGACACAGAAATAGACACAGAAATAGACACAGAAATAGACACAGGAATAGACACAGGAATAGACACAGGAATAGGAATAGGAATAGGAATAGGAATAGGAATAGGAATAGGAATAGGAATAGGAATAGGAATAGGAATAGG
>BLBF01000077.1:2016529-2039732 GCA_015471245.1 Laticauda colubrina | reverse complement strand
ATAGGAATAGGAATAGGAATAGGAATAGGAATAGGAATAGGAATAGGGATGGGATGGAATAGAATAGAATAGAATAGAATTCTTTATTGGCTAAGTATGATTAGACAACACAAGGAATTTGTCGGTGCAAATGCATACATAAAAGTGTCCATAAAAGAAAAGATACATTTGTCAAGAGTCAAGAATCAGAAGGTCCAACACTTAATGATAGTCATAGGGTACAATAAGCAATCAGATCATACTAGGAAACAGTCACTATAAATTGTAAGGATACAAGCAACAAAATCACAGTCATACAGTCACAAGTGGGAGGAGATGGGTGATAAGGAAGAATGAGAAGATTAACAGTAATAATAGTGCAGACTTTGTAAATAGTTGAACAGTGTGGAGGGAATTATTTGTTTAGCAGTGATGGCGTTCGGGAAAAAACTGTCTTTGTGTCTAGTTGTTCTGGTGTGCAGCGCTGTATAGCAATGTTTTGAGGGTTATGTCCGGGATGTGAGGAGTCTGTAGATATTTTCACAGCCCTCTTTTTAACTCGTGCAGTATACAGGTCCTCTTACTCTCTGAAGTCTGTGTCTGTCCTGTTGGATTGCAGAACCAAACCGGACCGTTATAGAGGTGCCAATGACAGACTCAATAATTCCTCTGTAATTCCCCTTTGTCTGTTTATTATTGCCTTGGTCATCATCATCGTTATTATCCAGCAGATCAGATCTAGTTTCTCACATTACACTAAGACAAAGATTTGGACCAGTGGCTTATTTAGATTCTAGAAGGAGTGCAGAGAAAAGCAACAAAGATGATTAGGGGACTGGAGGCTAAAACATATGAAGAATGGTGGCAGGAACTGAGTATGTCTAGTTTGATGAAAAGAAGGACTAGGGGTGACATCATAGCAGTGTTCCAATACCCCAGGGGCTGCCCCAAAGAAGAGGGAGTCAAACTATTACGCAAAGCACCTGAGGGCAGGACAAGAAGTGATGAGTGGAAACTAGCCAAGGAGAAAAGCATCTTAGAACTAAGGAGAAATCTTCTGACAGTTAGAACAATTAATCAGTGGAAAGACTTGCCTCCAGAAGTTGTGAATGCTCCAACACTGGAAGTTTTTAAAAAGACGTTGGATAACCATTTGTCTGAAGTGGTGTGGGGTTTCGTGCCTAGGCAGAGGGTTGACTAGAAGACCTCCAAGGTCCCTTCCAACTCTGTTATTCTAATTTCCTGTTAAAGATGGTACTGTAATTTGATTGCAGAGGCATCCACTGGAGCAGAAGCCAAAAATCATCAAGGATGCCACCTGTAAAAAGGGGCAGGGTTTTGACCATTCTCTTATGACTGCCACCTTCTCCTTGACAGCCACACATGCATCCAAAACCACATGGGCCTTTCTGCTTAGTTGCCTGATAGTGCCATTCCCTTTGCAATAAAACCGACTGATTCCAACTTTCCTAACTCTTCCACTCTCCTTGTTATCCTGCTGGGATCATGCTTGGTGGCTCTTCTCTCTCTGATATGGTCTCCTGTCAGCCACTGCAGCTTAGCAGACAGTCAACAGTGCTCCATCTAAACAGCATGAAATCGAGCAAAGTGGCCAATGATACAGGTTGTGATATATGGTTGATCTACGTGTGCCTAAAGTTTTTTTCACATTTATGTACATCCCTAGGGTCAAATTCGATGCATGGCAACGAGTTCAACAGATTAAAGAGGGGGTTGAACTAGTTGACCTACAAGGTCCCATCAAACACTGTTAATCTGTTAAAATGTATTACCTCAAGACACAAGGTTGTCCATCAACTTTTTCAAGCACTTTAGTTCTTTGGAGATCTAATTGTAGATTCTGTTTTGGGCTTACTGCTTTTTTTGGTTTCCTTTGAGCAGTGCTAAAACAGGCAAGAAAAGATCCAGATCACAAAATCATCTCGTACAGCTGATCACAATTGATCGGCAATGAGCCAGGATGAGCCAAAAAAAGTCAAGATGGCAGCTACAAGGATGCGATCAAACCTCCAGACCTGCGGTGTGTATCAAAACCAGGCAGAGCTTTGATGCAGGTGATGCATCCGCAGGAAGCTTTGTACCTCAGAGGGAGGGAGATGACAACATCTTATTTGTGCCACTTCAAAAGACAGAAAACATGCAGGAAGAGAAGATTGCAGCCACTGGCGCATCCAAAAATGGTCTGGTCTTTGATTGGGAGCGCCATCTTGATGTTTTTGACCCCCTGCTCTTGCTTCCTGCTTCTAATGCAGCAAAAGGCCTAACTTTTTCTCTCAGGGTCTAAATTTACAGGTATTGTGCACCTTGGGCTGCAATTACAATGCCCAAAATCCTCAACCACTGCAAAGTTGTCTGTAGTTACTGTGTATTCGGGTAGTTGTAGGTCTTGTAGAGACTTCCTGTGGAAGAAAACTGATCTGGAACAGTGTTTGTCAATCTCAGCATCTTTAAGCTGAGAGGACTTCAACTTCCAGAATTCCCCAGTTTTAGCATGCTGCTGCTGCCCAGGGAATTCTGGGAATTGAAGTCCAGGTGCCAAGGTTTGAAGACCAGCGGTCTAATCTAAGTGGGTTAGATTCCTACGCATATAGACCCATGATGGCAAACCTATGGCATGTGTACCATAGCTGGCAGGCAGAGCCATTTGTGCCAGCACAAGAGCTGCAGGCAGACTTACTCACTGTGCATGTGTGTGCCTCACAGCTGATTTTTGGCCCGTTTGAAGCCTTTTTCGGCCTTCCACAGGTTTCAGGAAGGCTTCTGCAGGCTTTTCAGGCCAAAAACTAGGCCCATTTTGTCACTTCCTGTTTTTCTGGAAATACCAGATGTGACAAAACAGGGCTAGTTTTTGGCTTGCAAAGCCTGCAGAAGCCTTCCTGAAGCCTCTGGGAGGCTGAAAAAAGGCCTCAAACTGCCTGAAAATCAGCTGTGAGCCACAGTGTAGGTAAGGCAGCAGCAGGGTGTGTGGGTAGGGATTGTGCACGCATGCATAGAGGCATGGGGCAGGCGCATTGCCTTGGGTACTGGCACGTGAGCATGAGCATGCAAGCATGCACACAATTTTTGGCACGGGAGCCCAAAAAGGTTAATTATTTTGAAATATCCTTTCAAGACGTGGAACTCCTTTACATCTCAAAGATGACAGAACCCCCGCCCCCAGGCTTGTTATTAAATTAGAGCTATCAGTATCTCAGCAGGATGCAAAGCTTCACCCTCTTTGTCTTCCCCTCAAAAAGAGTTTCCAGTTTGAAGCCTGAATCCTCCCACTCCAAAGTTTTTCTGCTTCTTTGATTTGTTTTGCACCTCTCTATTAAATAACTAATTATTTAACATCTTTTAAAGCAGGCAGGACACAAACGGCTGCTTTTAATAATATAGAAGCCCATTAGCTTCATTTACTGTTAATGTTAAAATAAACATGAGGCAATTTAGATATACTATTCCAATTTCACGGAAACTTTGATGTTTTTCTTCTTCCAGTCACATAATTAAAGGAAAAAACTACTAATGATATTAAGTTTGTACAGTGTTAATGACAGAAGGAAGGCAGAGTAGAAATTGCAGCCATTAATATGAAAAAATAAAATATTTAACATGGGAGATGGATGAAAGCAATTTTAATAAACTAAAATGAAGAAAATTAATTTTGGAAACTTTCATTGTTTGTTACATTCTCCCATTTGGTGACAAATCTTGTGTGTTTTTTCCTGCTCAGGGTTATTTATTGATGACCAGAAGACGCATCTTTAATGTTCTGTAGTTACGTTCACAACTAAACTCCTTTCTATTCTGACTGCAAGTAGGTGGGTGAAAAACCTTATCCAGATGTTCTATAGGATGTTGACATGGGGGGGTCCCTTCTGTTTGGTGGACACTCCTAAAATGACCTCAAATGCCCAGGCCTCAGAGGGTCTGTCCCTCTCAACATGAAGGTGAGTAAATTTTAGATGTCATCTAAAAAGGTTAGCTAAAGCAGTGGTTCTCAAACTTGAGCACTTGAAAACGTGTGTTCCTCAACTGCCAGGACTCCCCAGGAAGCGTGACTGCCTGAGGAATTCTGGGAACTGTTCCATCCATCCTCCAATGACTAAGGTTGCAAAACAGCAACTAAAATAATGTCAAAATAAAGCCACCAACATGAATCTAACCACGTGTCAACTAAAAAGATACTCCTTTGGTCTTTTTAGCTGCCAGAAAAAGGGAGGGGGGAACAGTGCATTCCTTAGGTGCCTAGATAATCACCCTGGTAGCCCAAAGTTGTTGGAGCACAAGAAATTTACTGGAAAGCATGATTGATGACTCTTGGCTATGGATGTGTCCCATTGGAGAAGATACATCCAAGGGGTGGGAGGAAGACCAAGGTCAAGGGGGAAATGAATGTATTTTAGTGTTGGCTGCACCCAGCTAATGCCAACATGGCCACTTTTAATAAATCAATTTTATTTTCTCTGAGGTGCTGCTAGACGCTTATGATTTGAATGAGGGTGGATTTGTTGGAAACCTGACATTGCGGTCAAATGAATCTACACTCTTCTTGAAGTTTATATGCCACACTGAACCGAGCCTGCAAATGGAAATGTCTTCATGGGGTTAGGGAAATCAAAGCCCCTGCTCTTCAGTGAGGATGGTCAAAATAGGTTGGACTAGGGTTGCCATAAACATGTTGGAGCACACAGAAAACTGGGTGGGGCTTTGACTGCATGGTTAAGGCTGTTATCTGACAGCCTTATTTTTAAGACCCCTGCAAACTCCCTAAGTGATTTGCTAAGAATGGAAGACTTATTGCTTTGTGAAGTGGCCAATTTTTGTTTATTCAACAAACAACCATAGACAAACCATGAGGTAAGAAATCAGAGACACCACTAATAATTTTATGGGAATCCTCTCAATGATTCTGGGTGAGGACTTCAAAATGAATTTAAAATTTAAAAAGCTGCCAGCCACATCACCCAGTGAAACTGCTTAAAATGTCAAAAAAAAATAGTGTTCTTCAAGACAATCTCACTCATGTCTATGGATAGGTCCATGGTGTCTTCTTGGCAATGGAGAAGGCTTGCGATTTTCAACATCCCAATCTCACTTAAGAGGTAGGATATCCTGGTGGTCTCTTTTCCATGTCCTAATCAGGTCATTCTGCTTAGCTTTTTAAGGTCAACCAAAGTCAACCATGAGGTTTGTTTCATAGCTTGCCAATTTGGTCAAAGGGAAGAAAAAGGGAAGTTCATAGAGGCCTCAAGTGGCTTTGGGTCTCAGCAAAGGGAAAGCTTTGGAAGAATTGTTCTCCCTCCAACTGCTGTAGGCCTTGTCTCCCATAAGGAAGGGTCATGTGCATGTGGGAAAGGTGTCCTAATGGGACAAGGGTGCAGTTCGAGGAAGCCTTGGCCAAATCAAGGAGGAACAGCAGTGTGTCTATTTTTGCTCTTGATCGTCTGCCCTTCAAGGCATGCTGAAGCATTACCAGAGGAACAGCTGCTGTCAGTTTAAAATTCAAATTTAATTTCCCTCTTTCAGCTATCACTTTGAAGATGCTTAAAGGCTCGAGGCTCAGAAAATGGAGGTTCAAGTTAAGAAACACAGACACCAGTAAGCATACCAGCCTTAACTGGTATTTAGGGTTCCTCAGACCCATAAAATGGCCTGGTGCAATTGATATTTTATGTACCATCAGCAAAATCAGGGCACTGCCCCACCATACCCTGACTGGAGATGATAGGTGTATCAGGTGTGTGTGGCTGCTTTGAACCATTTGAAAGAACTTCCTCTGGGCATGGGAAATCCACCAGGATTGGGTATAGAAACTTAAAATCATAGGGCTGGAAGGAAGCTTGGAGGTCTTTAGTCCAACCTTCTGTCCAAGTAGGAGACCTTATATCATCCCAGATGTTGTCCAGTCTGTTCCCGAAAACCTTCAGCGTTGACCCACAACCTATTCCATTGATTAGTTGTTTTCCTTAATTCTAGGTTGGGTCTCTTTTGATAAGCTTCTAACTGTTAATTCTTGTCTTGCCCTCAAGTACTTTGGAGAAGAGTTCAACCACCTCTTCTCTGTAGAAGAAGACAAGTAGAAGAAGAAAAGCAGAAAAGGACAGCTGTCCTTCTCTTCAGTAGACTAGAAGAGAGAATGAATATACCTAGTTCCCTCAACTGATCATCGCAGGTTTCAGCTTCCAGATCCTTAATCATTTTTGTTGTTCTCCGCACTCTTTGAATTTGTATGATATTTATATCTATTATTTCTGGCAAACCTTACTGGATTTTTACAGTTTAATAGGGAGAGATCAGGTTTTAGAGACAGGCTTATAGAAAACTGGGTGGTGTATGGAATGATGAAATGTTTGGTTATGTTTTGAAGATAGTGGCAAGTGGTTAGTGTGGATTATACATGTTGGAGATGAAGGGAGGGGTTCTATTTTTCTTTTCTTTGTTCCTATTCTGCACTTTTTAATTTAAAAAACTTTTATGTATTTCTTTATTCTGTAATTGTGTGCGTTCTCCTTATATGCTATAATGATCTTTAATAAAATTATTACAAAAAAAGAAAAAAAAATCCACCGAGTGGGGAAAAAAAAAAAAAACAAGCAGCCAAACCATCTCCTTAATCTGTTAGGATGGGGGATGAGTTTAAGAGCCCATAATCTTCATCCTGGATGGTTTGCATTTTTATTTTGCAGATATCCATTCAGATCTCCCTTTGATGTGTACCTTGCTATACCTACAAAATATTAGAAGTGGGGGGGGGGGGCGGGGGGAGACAGAATGGTTCTCAATCTCATCAATCAATGTGAAAAGAAGAATTGCAATGACATGATAGTAGGGTTCCAATATTTGAGGGGCTGCCACAAAAAGGAGGGGGTCAATCTCTTCTCCAAAGCACCTGAAGGAAGAATGAGAAGCAATGGATGGAAACTAATCAAGGAGAGGATCAACCTGGAATTAAGGATAAATTTCCTGACAGGGAGACCAATTAAAGAGTGGAAGTTGTGGCTGCTCCATCACTGGAGGCTTTTAAGAAGAGGCTGGGCATCCACCTGTCTGAAATGGTGGAGTGGTCCTGCTTGAGCAGGGGGGTTCAACTAGAAGACCTCCAAGATTCCCTTCCAACTCCGTTATTCTGTTATTTTATGAAATAAATGTTCATGCTATATTTCCTGCCAGTAGATCTTCAGCAGGTGGCCAGTTATAGCCCCCTTTGTCTGAGCTTGAGAGTTAGCGGTCCGGCCTGATATCTAAATTTGAAAATTGAAAAAAGAAAAGCAAAATCAAGGTGGTGGCAGCCAAGTCACTCCTCCAATTCTGGCTGTGAAATTTCAGGAACTCACCTGGACTTGCCCAACAATTCAGAATCTTTCAGCTGCTTGAAGGTCCTTTGCTTCTGTGTTAGGGAAATCAGGGGGTGATGGTGGGTGATGTTTTGAAAGGAGGGGGATCCCTCTCCAACCCACTTCCCTGCACAATAAATCTGTGCTGTCGATGGAGATTCTTGGTCATCCAGATCATGGTTGTCTCAAAGGGGCTTTTTTCAAGAGGCAACTGGACTTCCTCTTTTCTCTAAGGCATTTTGCTTTTCATCCAAGAAGCTTCTTCAGTTCTGACTGAATGATGGAGAACTGAAAAAGCTTCTAAGAATGAGAAGTGAAACTTCTTCAAGGGAAAACAAAGAAAGTCCTCTTGAAAAAAGAACCTTTGGATAAATCAGCACTGATTTACAGCCACAGATCCCCCTTTAGATCAGCTCTTCTGCCCTGCCTCAAGGACCCCAGCTCTCCATTTTGCTTTTATGATTTTTTTTTGTCCCTTTAAATGGCAAATTCATTTATTTACAGGAAGTGATTAATTAATAAAATTATTCACTCTGTTTTTATTCTCCCCACTATTAATTTGTGTTGCAAAGACAACTCTGGCGAGTTAATCGTAGCCTGCTGACAATAGCTAGCAATCAATTTTCCACACTCGAGCGCCGTCGATGAATCAGAGGCCCTACCTGGTGGGAGAACCACCGCTGGTACCACTGAGGCATTTCCACGATAATCATGTGAATGGAGGAAGACTATTAGAGAAGCCTCTCAGACAGGCTGGGAGATTGATAGGCTAGCCAAAGGAAATGCATTAAGCAATTTAACTGTCTGGAAATCTGTCTATGATGAACATCTGGAGGTTATCTTATTATCCGTTCACTCTAGCTTGCCCTTAGTTAATTCTTAACATTTTTAATTTTGCTTAACTTAACAATATATTTATCTCCCTAGCAGCTCCATCAAAGGCCAGGGAGGGTTTTTTTTTCCCCAGCCTGCTCTGAAGGTACAACTACATGGAGTTGGCTTCTGATGGATAGGAACAAAGAAAAGCAGGGTGTTTTGCAAATACAGGAGGAGACTGCTTTTTGAGATGCACAGCCCTGGACCGAGACAGCTCGGAAGAAAGGGTCTAAGCTAGAAAAAGTGCACATAAGGATCACGAAATGGCCAGAAGGCTTGTAAGGATGTCACTCCCTTAGAAGAAGGCATTCAGACTTAATTTGGAAAGAGTGGTCTAGTTTGGGAAAGGGTCCCTCTCTCTCCTCTTTTTTTGTAAATATTTTTAGACAACAAACATTAACAAACACAAACACAAAACAACAAATAAAAGTTGTTCAGTGTGTCGGTTGGTACATATTTCTTGTGCACATAGTCTTTCACTCTTAAATTTAAATTTGTATTCATATTATACAAATCAACTTGCCATGTCCTGTTATGTTATTATTACATCATCATTAGACTTTAATTGCAAATTTATATTGTCCTTTTCGAGCGAATCTGTTTTAACAAATTCTAATTCATGTTATGATTCCTTCCATAGTAATCAATCATAACATATCATTACATTGTATTATATTCAGTGTTGTATTATATTTACATTATATTTCATTTTCCTATTTTGTGTTAGGTTGAAGGCCTCCAAGATCCAATCCAGCCCTCTGATTCCATATTTCCTTTTTGTCCTGATGTTCTCCATCTGGCAGACATAGCCTTCGAATCAAGTACAGTCTGGCTTTTCAGGTGACTTCCTAGTGTTGTCACTGTTTTTGGATTGCTTTCACAAGAGTCATCATTGAAAATTTGTGTACTGGGACAAATTGTCTGCTTCTTTCTTTTGACTCGTTTGTCAGCAGGTTCTACAAACATAGTTTATGTGATTTATTTACTTCCCTGATTCCAACCATTGGATTCAATCCTGCCCCTTCAAATTTATGAGTGAATGAATGAGCTTGAAGGGATCTTGGAGGTCTTCTAGTCCAGCCCACTGTTCAAGCAGGAAAACCTCTACTATTTCAGATAAGTGACTGTCCAATCTCTTCTTAAAACCTCCAGGGATGAAGTGCCCACGGTTTCTGAAGGCAACTTCTGTTCCCACTGGTTAATTGTCCTCACGAATGATCAGGTTAGTCTATGGACTGAAGGACGTCATACGTTTTGAGGTGTGAAATTTGAAAAGGTATTTTGGGGAAAAAATTGCAATTGGAAAAGGTAATTGGATAACGGATGGGCAGCATCTAAATTTAACAAATAAAGAAATAAATTACATTCGTAGGCTCGGCCTAAATAGCTTTTATTTTGCAGTTTTGTCATAGATGCCAAGAACATTAAACAAGCAGTGTGTCCTCCTTTCCAGGGGTGGGATTCTACCAGTTGGCACCTATTTTCTAGAACCGGTTGTTAATATTCTGAGCAGTTCACAGAACCGGTTGTCAGAAGAAATTACAGGGCTAATCCTGTAAGGAAGGCAGGAAGGAAACATTCTGGTGTTGCTTACAGAAATTGCCTCTCCGTTAACCCTGATTACATTCTGGGCAGGACTAGACTTCCTGCCTCAGGAACCTCTGTGGAGTTTTTTTTTCCCCTCCTTTGCTGGTACTTTGCTTGTGTGGAGGGACCATTCAAAGTTACAATGGCACTGAAAAAAGTGACTTATGACCATTTCTCATACTTATGACTGATGCAGCATCCCCACAGTCACAAGAGGCCAGGCGAGAAGATGTGTGCCTCGATGTGAGTGATGTTGAGTTGGTCACGCCCAGCTAGTAACATGTCCACCAAGCCATGTTCACTCAGTCACATGACCACCAAGCCACACCCACCAACTAAGCAATGCCCACAGAACCAGTTGTTAAAAAATTTGAATCCTACCCCTGCTCCTTTCCCCTTGCTTTGGTCCACCTTCCAATGGTTTGTGTCCTCTTTTGGCTCCTGGTGGATTGGTCACACTGCTCTCTTCCAGCCTTAGATTGGGACACCCCAAAACCTCCTGGAAGGACATGTCAGCAAATCACTTCTGAAGCTGTCGCCAAGAAAAAAAACCTGCACAGGCAGCATAGCTATCAAGAATTGAGATTAACTAGAAAGTCTACCACCACAACAATAACTTGGGATGAAAGAGGGTATGTGTGTGTGTGTGTGTGTGTGTGCGCATGTGTGAGGGGCAGGCAGGAAACAGGGTAGAGGCAGATAAAGTCATTGTTAGCTTTTCCAGGTGCACGAGACCAGGGGTCTCCAACCTTGGCAAATTTAAGACTTGTGGACTTCAACTCACAGCTTTACTGGCTGAGGAACTCTGGAAGTTGAAATCCACAAGTTTTAAAGTTATCAAGGTTGGAGACCCCTGATCTAGACAAGATCACAATGAGATGAGTGAATTTTACTTTATTGTAAGTAGCAACAGCAATATCTATGGAGATTCTCAATCATCCAGGTCATGGTTGTCCCAAAGGTAATTTTTCCAGAGGCAGCTGGACTTTCTGGTTTCTCTTTGAAGATGTTTTGCTTCTTATCCAAGAAGCTTCTTCAGCTCTAACTGGATGATGGGGAGTTCCAATTCCAACTGGGATAACATTAGCAATAGCCCTTAGACCTATATGCCACTTCACAGTGTTTTTACAGCCCTCTCTAAGCGGTTTACAGAGTCAGCCTCTTGCCCTCAACAATCTGGGTCCTCATTTTGCCCATCTCAGAAGGATGGAAGGCTGAGTCAACCTTGAGCTGGTCAGGATCGAACATCTGAACTTCAGGCAGCCGATAGGCAGCAGAAGTAGCCTGCAGTGCTGCATTCTAACCACTGCACCACCACATAGGAAAATTACATTGACAGAATCTTGCAAGTACAGTTCAGACCTGCTGATTTATGAGGGACCCTCCTGAGCTTCTTGCTCTGCCCACTATGCAGCGGTGGGCTAGGCTTCCACTTATCTGTCAGGCACAAGGAACCAGAACGACATAGTGAGCTGATCTTTATTGTTGCATGCCTGTTTACAAGAATCTCACCAGATGGGGGAGAACTCTTGGGAACTGTAGACGACCAGTCTGAGCCCGACGGAGGACTCAAACATGTCATAAGTCATGCATCTCTTGCTCCCATAAGAGATCTAAGTTCAGCCCACCTTGAATGCCTGTCTTATCTCTTCCTCATTTCCCTTGACTGTTAGTTGGTAGAATCTTGTAAAGAGCTTAAACTTGTGACAAATCCTTATATTCTCCTGATTTCCCCAGCCCTGGACAGGAACTGCCAGATAAGGGGTTCAGGTAGTCTGTGCAAGGATTCCAAGCTCGTTCCCCTCTTCACATCTCCTTACCCCCTGAGCTGGAAATTCCACCACATATCTGACTATTTCCTAGTCAGTCTCAGATACTGCTACAATCATGCAGAGCATGGATGACATGCACCAAGGAATATGTTCTCCACCTCTCACAATCAGGGTGTCCACAGAGGAATGTCCAGAAAGTAAAGACGGAGATGGTAGATGCGATGCACCTAGAAAGAGTTGCTTTGATTCAGCAGTCACAGCTGCCATCTTCAACACCTACACACATGCAACCACATAAACGCACACACCATATAGCCATAAGAATTTGCCCACATTCAATTGTATTCACAAAAATGGAAAGACAGTTCGATACCTACCACGGAAGAATGGTTGCAGAAGCTGATGGAGTTGGCTGAAATGGTAAAACTGACTACTCTGATTAAAGAAAAGAACATAAATATGTTTGTTTCCACATGGAAACCCCTTCTGAATTTCATGCTTGATGTGGAAAAGAATGAAACATTGACTTTGGGTTTTACAGATCAGATTGATATATTTTTATAGAAACTGCTTGTTTATATTACTATGGAAAAACAAAAAACTGTGATTTGATGCTAATGCCTTATTCTACTGAAACAGAGAGTCAGAATTCAATGCTTCATTTTCTTTTCTTTTCCTTACCTTTCTTCACTTCTCTTCCCCCTTTCCCTTCCCTCTTCATTGTCCTTTTATTTTCTTTTGTATTTTATAATACTTAATAACCTAATAAAAATGTTTTTTGGGGGAAAAATGCCCGTATTTGTATTTCAGACCATCCATTGGAGCAAACTTCAGTGAGAAACTTCAGTGAGAAACAAAGGACATTCTTTTTCACACAGTTTTTGTGATGACCCAAAGGGGTGTGGCATAAAGGCAACACAGTCAAATAAACAAGAAAACTCCCTTTATTATCTCCAACTTTGCCCCCAATGTCCAGGTTACCCTCGGCTGGAGAAAAACTCTCCGAAGAACAACCTTTAACTGGAGAAAATTCAGTCCAAAACAAGGTACCTACAAACAACTTGCTGTGTGCAGTTTCCCTCTTTAAACACTGTGTTCCCAGCTGCAGCTAATGAAGGGAATCAGGGCCCTTTCCTCCCCCGTAAGGCATGCAATTCACATTGCTCTCTTCTCCGTTCCTCCCTGCATGCCCTAGGATGAAGAGGGGGTGGGCCTGAGTCTTCCTCCAAATTCCCTCTCCCTTGCTCTCCCTCTCCCCTGCTGTGCCCAGCCGGACTTTGCCCTTCCCCAGTTTCTTCCACAGCCAATGGAGCCACACTCCCACTCTGTCAGCTGTTCAGCTTCCTCCTCCGAGTCAGATTCTGACAGGGGCATGACAGTTTTATAGGTAGTCCTTGATTTGTAATTCGTTTACTGACCATTCAAAGTAAAAAAAAGCACCAAAAATTGTGATTTGCCACCAGCGCCTGCATTTATGACAGTTGGAGCATCTCTGCAATTCATGCGATCAAAATTCAGTTCCTTAGTAACTGGCAAGTGCATATTTACTTTTTAAAATATATACTTTTTAATATATATATTTCTTATTTTTACTATATAAAGGAAGAGCGACAGTTTCAATGTCTATATAAACAGTGTATTGTCTGGTTACAGTTAAAGTTAGTTTACTTATTGATTAGCCCATGGGCTATATCAAAGTGCAGAGTTCCAAACACAAATTAATTACTGAGATCTGATAAACAATATAAAATGGAATTAGAATAAAATACAATTTAAAATGAGATTGGAATAAAATACAATAATTTAATGTATGGATAAATATGATAAAATTTTATATTTTGTATTTTATATTATATTTTGGTGACATCCCTACAATCTACACCAATCAGTCCCACATATGCCGATCTTAACCCAAACCATTTTGCTCAGTTCCTGTGCTGTGTTAAATGTTGTTTTCAAATTCTGGCTGCACATAAGGTAAGTTGTTTTGATATGGGGCTCCCAATGGATCTTTGTTTGGTATATAGACCAAGGTATCTGTCTTTCACTCTCTTAAAGGCAACAATCAAAATAGGATGTGAGCCAGAGTCTCATATAATGGAGATGACGCCAGCCCTGTTTCCGACAGGGAACCAATTGCTGCTAATCAAATAAACATTTAAGATCCTTTCCAGGTATGGAACAAGCCATTGACTGAGTTCACATGTTGTGATAAGCCATTATTTGTTCATTCTGGGTTTGCCGAATAACTACAGTGGCTTGAGTTTGTGCACCTGGTTATATACTCCATCCAGCATTTGCCGAAAATTGTCCATTTTATTAGAATTAGAATTCTTAATTGGACAAATATGATTGGACACACAAGGAATTTGTCTTGTTGCAAATGCTCTTGGTGTACATAAAAGAAAAGATACATTAATCAAGAGTCAAGAATCATAAGGTACAACACTTAATAATAGTAGTCATACGATATAGTAAGCAATCAAATCATACTAGGAAACAATCAATATAAATTGTGATAATGTTTGGGAGAAAACTGCCCTTGTATCAGGTTGTTCTGGTGTGCAGTGCGCTATAGCATCGTTTTGAGGATAAGAATTGACACAGTTTATGTCCAGGATGTGAGGGGTCTGCAGAAACTTTCCCAGCCCTCTTTTTGACTCGTGCAGGATACAAGTCCTCCATGGAAAGCAGGTTGGTAGTAATTGTTTTTTCTGCAGTCCTGATTCCTGTCTGGAATCTGTGTCTGCCCTGTTGGGTTGCAGAACCAAACCAGACAGTTATAGAGGTGCAGATGAAAGAATAATTCCTCTATAGAACTGGATCAGCAGTTTGAGCTCCTTGGGCAGTTTATCAGCCAACAATATGGTATTCCTTGCATATGAGGGCACCCATGAGACCACAAGTGGAATACCACATCCAGTTTTGGTTACCATGATATAAAAAAGATGCTGAGACTCTGGAAAGAGTGAAGAGAAAAGCAACAGAGATGATTAAGGTGTTGGAGGCTAAAACATATAAAGAATGTCATTCCATGATTATTGTCCTGTTAGAAAAGTTCTCCTAGGTTGGTTCTAAGCTGCTTCTCTCCTGGATTAGTTTCCATCCATTATTTCTTGTCCTGCCTTCAGATGCTTTGGAGAATAATTTGACCCCCACTTCTTTATGATAGCCCCTCAAATACTGGAACATTGCTATCATGTCACCCCTAGTTTTTCTCTTCACTAGACCAGGGGTCACCAACCTTTTGGACCTCAGGGACCACCAAACTCATAATTTTAAATCCTGTGGACCAGAGACCCTGGGAAAAAAAAAAAAAAGCCTGCAGGAAGATTTCCCATCCTGTTTTCTTACCAATCGACCATTCTTTATTTGAGATCCCAGGACACTGTCTCCAGCTCCATTCTCAAGGGGAGAGAGAGGGAGAGAGACTTTTGGTTTCATGCAAGGAAAGCAGCAGAAGCCACAGAAGTCTTTCTTTCCCTCCCCCAAACTCCACCAGAAATGAATCTTTGTGAGACTTGTTGCACCGGCACAGCTTCTTGGAGCAGGAGTCCCAAAGACTCATTTCTGGTGGAGTTTGGAGGAGAGAAAGAAAGACTTTTGCTGCTTTCTTTGCATGCAACCAAAAGCAGAAGAAGAAAGAAGCAGAAAGAAGCAGCCTGGTGGCCAGGCCAGGAGTGTGGGGCGAGTGGGGCAAGTTCTCCCCCTCTGCCCTTTCCCCCCTCCCCTCACTACTTCATGTTGTTCGCAATGCAAGCGACGCAAGCCTTGTGTTTCCATGGGCCATGTGGCCGGTGCAGCCTTGTGTTCCCGCGCAGCCTGGATTAATTGATTTGGGAGTGACATTTCTCTGTGGACCACCAAAATTTTCTCACAGACCACCAGTGGACCCTGGCCCACTGGTTGGCAACCACCGCACTAGACTACCCAGTTCCTGCTACTGTTCTTCATATGTTGCTCAACACATTCTAAACTTTGAAACACTCTTTTCCCTGCTCTACAATGCATCAGATTTTCAAATACAGTTAGATTGGAAGAAATGCGTAAAAAAACAAGAACTCCAAAGAAAACTAGGCTAAAAGTAACTTATGAGGAAATGGAATATCAAAGGGGCAGAGGGGAAGACTTAGCAAATAGATTTGGAGGGCATCGTGCATGGTGGAAGTAGAAGCTGACTTCTTGGTCTGAGCAGCCTCACCAACTCAGGGCATCCACAATCCTAGCTCCACACATGTAGTTGGCTCGTGGACTTCATCTACAATACATAGTAACCATTGCTTCATCCATATTGAGCCTGAGGAGCGATAATGTTCCAAAAGCAAACCACTCCCCGCCAGAGGGTGCTCCAACATTGAAAAGCGCAAGAGCTTCTTCTGGTCAGAATTGGAAGCATTTGGAGTTTGCAGGAAACCAAATCAGCTCTCAAAAAATTCTACAATGCTTCTTGCTTGTTTTGGTTTTGGTTTTTTCACTAGCCCAATTCCATGAACCAGATCACAGGAAAAGCCAAGCCCCCTATTAACATGTGAAGTGTTAATACCACTTGGATAAGACCAGAACTTGGAACACTGCATCCAATTTTGGACGATAGGATGTAAACAAAAGATGTTGAGACTCTAGAACAGAGGTCTCCAAACTTGGCAACTTTTAAGACTTGTGGACTTCAACTCTCCTGGCTGGAGAAATCTGGGAGTTGAAGTCCACAAGTCTTCAAGTTGCCAAGTTTGGGGACCCCTGCTCTAGAAACGAGTGCAGAGAAGAGCAACCAGGATGATGAGGGGACTGGAGATTAAAACAAATGATGAACGTTTGCAGGAACTGGGCTTGGCTAGTCTGATGAAAAGAAGGACCAAGGGAGACAGGACCTACCACGATGTTGGAAGAATTATCCTCCTGGGGTCAGTTCCAAGTTGGGAAAAAGGCGCTGGGAACATGGTGGCTGCTTGGAAAGAGGGTTTAATGGTGGACAGGACCACATGGCTCGGAGCTCCAAAGAAGGGCAGGCTGAGGGGCTGAAAGTGCCTGGTTTTATGCCCTCTCTTGGGATTTGAATTTGAGCTTGTATCCTGATTGGGGGTCAGACTCCCAGGGGACCCTGCAGGGGCACCTCTGTAGGCTGTCTTGAGTCCCAGGCTTGCTTGAGCCTGGCTGGATGGTGATGATGTCAGGAAAGGGCTTTGGGCAATTCCTAATATAGCTCTACCCGGAGCAGATCTTTGTTATGTAAAACAGACTGATGACTCTAACCAGAGTCATGATCCATTAGCAAAGTGGGGGGCTGAGTTTCTGCCTCTCTGAGTTTCTACTTTTCTTTTTAGGGGTAATATTATGCCTTTTCAGTATATCCTAAAATATTTCATTTTCCTAGGAGAGGGCTGGGTTTTAACTTCCAACCAGATAGAGGTGGTCAACCAATTCTCCAACGCACCTGAAGGCAGGACAAGAAGCAATGGATGGAAACCAGGGGAGGAGAAAAGCAACTTGGAATTAAGGAGAAATTTCCTGATAATGAGAATAATTAATCAGTGGAACAACTTCCCTCCAGAAGATGTAAATGCTCCAACACTGGAAGCTTTTAAGAAGAGATGGACAACCACTTGCTTGAAATGGTCTAGGGTTTGCTGCTTGAGCAGGGGGCTGACTAGATGACCTCCAAGGTCCCTTCCAATTCTGTTATTCTTTTCTGTTATTTTGCCCCTTGTTAAAAAATATGTTGTTAAAAAGTTACACCAGGTCTCACTAAAGTGCATACCAAAACACCACCTTGGTTTGCCACATAAAATTGCAAACATACCTGTGGCTTTTATTTAATACCAAGGTATTTAAAGTGAGAAATACAAATTGTTTCAAATAAAAGTAATTATTGATTTCCTACAGTACTCATCGTAAAGCAAGTATTCAATAGCTTTATCTCTCTCATAGGTTATGATATAGTGTATACCTTGGAAGCAGTTCCTAAATGTAATTTTAAGTTCATACATATACACACTAAATGCTGACAAAATAAGTAATCAGGAATATTTTTATTATTAAAAATAATAATGAGCTCATTTGCACAATCGGAATACGGATTCCCTAAGCTGCAGTTTGCTGTTTGCTCTGCCTAAATTTAACATGGACACCATAAGAGCCAAACAGCTTGATGTATCTGGCAGAAAAAAGCTTAACCAAAATTAATATTAAACGTGTGGTGTGTGGTGAAAATGAAATTGTGTGGTGCAAATGAACTTGTTCCACCTTTACCTGACCTGGTCCTCAACTTACAACCATTTGCTTAGCAACTGTTCAAAGCTACAATGGCGCTAAAAAATTAGGTTTATGACCAGTCCTCAAATTTATGACCATCACAGCTTCCCAGCAGTCCTCTGAACATGACAGGAGCTTGGCAACTGAGCTGGGTTTATGACGGTGCAATATCCCAGGTCATGTGGTCGCCATTTGGGACCTTCCCAGCTAGATCATCACAAGTGAAGTCAGTTGAGGAAGACTTCCTTAACAATACAGCAAAAATTGAACTAAAATTAGGTTCTGCTCAATTAACAATCGAGTTGCACAGTGTCAGGTGCCAATTGTCATTGTAAGTTGAGGACTACCTGTAGACAGTGTAAATATTTGCCAAGGCACCTGAAGTCCAAACAAGGAATAATGAATGGGAACTGATCCAGGAGAGATTCAACCTGGAAATAAGGAGGAATTTTCTGACAGGGAGAACAATCAACCCATGGAACAGAAGAAGTTGCCTTTGGAAGTTGTAGGAGCTTCATTATTGGAGGCTTTCAAGAAGAGACTGGACTGCCCTCTGTCAGAAATGGTGTAGGGTCTCCTGCTTGGGTGGGTATTGGACTAGATGACCTACAAGGTCCCTTCTTAATCTGGAAAGTTAGTAGTCTAGTAAATAGAAGGACCAGGGGAGACATGACATCAGTCTTCCAATATTTGAGGGGCTGCCATAGAGAGGAGTGGGGTCAAGCTATTTTCCAAGGGACCCGAAGGTCAGACAAGGAATAATGGATGGAAACTGATTAAGGAAGAGATCCAACCTAGAAATAAGTAGAATTTTTTTGACAGTGAGAACAATTGACCAACGGAAGCAGAAATTGCCTTTGGAAAATGTGGAAGCTTCATCCCTGGAAGCTTTCAAGAAGAGATTGGACTGATATCTGTCAGAAATGGTATACGTCTCCTGCTTGGGCAGGGGTTGGACTAGATGACCTACTAGATGACTTCCAACTATTAATCTGTATCTATCTGTATAGAGCCCAAGACAAACATCTGCCTCTTAAAAGCTCTAGGATTTGCTGTAAAGTCTCATGCGGGAGATACTGAGCTTCTGAGAACATTGGGCTCCAAAGTTTAAGACAGAGCACAAGGGAAAAAAATTGAATAAAGAATGCCGTCCATATTTACACAGATTCGAATCCTGAAATTGTGGTTTAAGCCAGATGACACTTTCGCTTACAGGAACAAAGCTATTCAAGGAGAGAACTAACACAGAAATAAGGAGAAATTTCCTGCCAGTTAGAACAATCCATCAGTGGAATGGTCTCCAGAAGTTGTGAATTTTCTAACACGGGAAAATTTTAAGTAGAGATTGGACAGCCGTTTGTCTGAAATGGTAGAAGGACGTGGTGGCACGCAGAGCTACTTGTTCAGGCATGCAAGCTGCAGGCAAACTTACCTCACTGCACATATGTGCGCCTCACAGCTGATTTTCCGCCCCCCAAAGGCTTGAGCAAGGCTTCTGCATGCTTTTTCAGGCTTTGCGGCCAAAAACTGCCTGAGCAGGGGGTTGAACTAGAAGACTTCCAAGGTCCCGTCCAACTCTGTTATTCTGTTAAATTGCAATGGTGCTTTTCTTTTCTTTTTTCTTTTCTTTCTTTTCTTTATTATTTTGGAAGATGTTTCGCTTCTCGTCCAAGGAGCTTCTTCATCTCTGCATTTTTTTCTGCATTTCATTCATCCAGGTCATGGTTGTCCCAAAGTTTCTTTGGGATCAACAATCTTCCAATGGCGTGGGAGTATGAACTGATTTCTTGGATGAGAAGCGAAACATCTTCAAGGAAAAAGAAGAAAGTCCAGTTGTCTCTTTAAAAAAAGCACTTTGGGGACAATCATGACCTGGGTGACTGAAAATCTCTATAGACATTGTTCCGTTAGGTCTTTTTATGCCTGATAACAAGTCTTCAAGGAGGCTCAAGGATTATTTTTTTTTTAATGCAATTGAAATAAAATATTGCCTTCAGACTTGGATACGGCTCTAACTAAAGTACAGATAATAGTATCTGTATTTTTCACAAAGCAATATCCAAATTCTGAAGGTAATGATATTGAAGATAGTATTTTCATTCAACAAGAGGTGGCAGCACCTTGTTATCCCTGACCGAAAAAAAAGAAAATTTAGATCTTATTTGAACAGGAGACCACAAAGAAATTCCAGGGCCGAAGATTTCCTTGATGGGAAATAGGAAACATTTAAGAAATCCTGAAAAACCTCTGTGGCAATAACATTGTGCCTTTATAGTCACATTATGGCCCCTGCCAGAGGTGGTATTCAGCCGGTTCTGACCAGTAGCAGAAATTTTGAGCGGTTCGGAGAAACGGTCAATCCCACCTCTGATTGCCCCCCCCCCCCATCTTTTCTCTGCCTCCCATCGAGTCCCAGTAGTAAAAGATTTTACTGGTAGTAAAAAGATTTTGAATCCCACCACTGCCCGTGCTCTGGGGGATTAACACCAGCTACCAAGCAGAGAACTACATTGTGGGCTGCCCAATGTTCGCAATGGTCCAGGTGGGGATGAGCTCGATAGTCCGGATGAGAACAGGGGTTATTTTTTTCAGAAAAATAAGAAAGATGTTCTTCTTTCTAACCAGATCAAGATAAGATTTTGACAGAGAGCCTTGCCCCAAGCAGGGCTCTGACTCAGGCGGAAGGCACATTTGATGTTCACATCCACTTTCCTGAAGACAACACAGGCCCTTCCTTCCTTCCTTCTTTCCTCAGGGCTCCGTCTTCCTTGGATTCTTTTATTTACCCAAAAGATAACAATCCCCACCACCGGTGCCATTGATCTCTCAGCCAAGTCTGCAGGAAGCAACAAGGAGGCCAAAGGAAGCCACATCACCTGTTCGATGGAGGAAGACCACCAGGTGAGACCAGGGGCTGAGAAAGAGGAGAGGACGCCATCGGGGAGGACTTGTTTACTTGGCAGTGGCCTGAGCAAATACGATTGCACACTGGCCTCCTCACTCAGCCCAGGAACTTAGTCATCCCATCCCAGGCAGGAAGGGAACTCGGATGAATGGGGAGGGGTTGTTGGCTCCCAATTCCCTCTCTGGAGGAGGAACAAGGGAGACCTACCTCCATGTTTAGGAAGTTAGCACCCAGTCATCTCCTAGAAGAATGAAATATTCTAGGAAATATTAAAAAGGCAGAAGATTGTATTTTCCCTAAAGGAGAAACATGTTTCTAAAGACATAAACTCAGAGGCTGAGTTCCCTGCCCCTCCTCCCCAGCAGATATTTTGGTGCCAACCTATCTACAAGAAAAAAGGCTGGGCCACAATGGGCCTTCACCCTCAGGACATGATAGGATTAGCCCTCAATCCAATCAATCCTACCCAGGATCCAAACCAGGATAAAGCCATAATAGGAATTGCCCTACCCACACCCTTTCAGAGCACAACCCTCTTCATTACATCATCACCTAGCAAGATTCAACCAAGCTTGGGACTCAAGACAACCTACAAAATTACCCCTGCATGGCCCCATGGGACTCTGACAACCAATCAGAATACATGCCCTTGCCACAGGAACAGGAAGCTCAAGTTCAAAGGCCAAGAGCGAGTATAAATATATCTCACTCTCCATTCCATGCAGTCACCTACCCAGGACTTCAAATCATGTGGTCTTGTCCACCATTAAACCATCTTTCCAAGCAGCCTCCATGATTCCAGCGTCTTTCTTCCCACTTGGAACTGAACCCAGAAGGATATTTCTTCCAACAATTGCTATCAGATTGATGTTGCAAAAATTGCACAAAACTATCACAGTAACAAAAGGGTTGGGTCTTTGCAGTCTCTGTGTGGCTGCATGGCAATCATCTGGTCTTTGTAGTCCATTCTTTGCAGCTCTACTGCTCTCCTCAGCCATTCCTGTTGCCAAATCTGTCACTTGGTAGAGAGATGGGCAGAATGCAATTTCACAGAATCATAGAATCACAGAGGCCTAGAAGGAACGTTGGAAGTCTTCTAGTCCAGCTTTGCTGGCTAGGGAATTCTGGGAGTTGAAGTCCACCAGGCTTAAAGTCGCCATGGTTGGAAACCCCTGTTCTAGTCCAACCCCATGTTCAAGACAGGAGGAGACCCAAGGGTGGGATTCTACAAGTTCTCACCTTTTTGCTTAAACCGGTTGTTAGAAGAAATTACTGGGCTAATCCTGTAAGGAAGGCAGGAAGGAAACATTCTGGTGTTGCTTACAGAAACTGCCTCTCCGTTAACCCTTATTACATTCTTGGCAGGACTAGACTTCCTGTCTCAGGAACATCTCTGGAGTTTTTTTCTCTCTCCTTTGCTGGTACTTTGCTTGTGTGGAAGGACCATTCAAAGTTAAAATGGCACTTGAAAAAGTGACTTATGACCATTGTTCACACTTACGACTGTTGCAGCATCCCCACAGTCATTTCTGAAAGCAACACCAGAATCAGATAGGAGTATCTGCAGATATCATCGGTGTAAAGCTTCATTTGCAGAGACAGGGCCTCAATCTTTACTTTTTAACACACACATCCCTCCCACCCACCTACCCATACTCACTTAAACCTGACCAATGGCCCCAGATGACCAATGCCCCAAGCATGCTAAGAAAGCATTGATGGCGGTTATAAATTCAGCACTACAAACGCTTGTTTGCCCCAAGCAGCTCCGTTGAGGGTGGTCTTTTTTCTGTCAGGAGGGGAGGGGAAGGGAAGGAAGAGGAGGGGAGGGGAGGGGATCATTGGTGGAGAGGTGGGTGGGCTATACTGCAGCAAGGATGTGGGCCCCACTGGAAGACCTGAAAAAACGAGATCAGAGAATGTTGAACGTCTATTTCTCTGGTTGATAAGAGTAGGACACTAATTTGATGGCACCCATCAATCAATTAAAAAAAGAGAGAGAGTGATTACAGAAGAATTTCTACTTCCTGTGGAGGAAGCCAACCCGTTTTCCCTCCAATCATAGCTGAATGCCGCTGCATTCCTGCCATGCAGCCAAGAGGAGCCTCAACTGAAATCCACCCACTGGCAGGCTGGATTGGCGCAATCAGGGAAGCTCATCATCTCCCTTCAGCCCCACGATGAAGTTTGGGGGGGGGGAGTTTGCAGGGTACCTCCCCTTTCCGGGCCAAGAAGAAGCTGAAGGGATCTTGGAGTCCTGATTAGAAGTGATTCATCTCTGCTCTGCATCTCCAGCCAAGGTGTTTTTCCTCCCAGCTGCCTCTTTCCTGAGTGACTAATGGAAGGGCTCAGATTCCTGTTATTAATAATGTTATTGAGCCATCTGTTCAGGGGGCCCACCTGGCAGGTAGGGCTGCAAAGAGCCACCTGTGACTCAGCCAGGCTGCAGAGGAGGAGGAGGAGGAGGAGGAGGAGGAGGAGGAGGAGGAGGAGGA